>PVJX010007230.1:56979-72486 GCA_004027295.1 Dolichotis patagonum | reverse complement strand
ACAAGGACCGTGAATGCAGTGCACGTCCCGGGACCCTTTGCCCCAGCCAAAGTTTGAGTACGAATTCAGTTCTCTCCTGACCTTGCCAAGAAAGGCCTGGATTTGTCGGCCGAGCCTGTCCTACCAGGGAAATGCAGCGGGACGTTGCTGTGCATTTTGGGGTGAAGGTACCAGCACAGGCTGTCAGGACCTCAGCCACGTCTCCTTGAGGCCCCTGGGCTGGCAAGGGTTTAGCCAACACACTTCCAGGCTCAAGACCCAGTTAGGCTAGTGCTGTGTGTTCTGCTGAGCACTATATTTTGAAGATGCAGCATGGAATAGAAGCACAGTGTGCGTGCAAAGACACCTCCACTTGGCTATGTCCACAATCCATGTCACAGGCCCCATAGTGTATGGCATATTAAAAATGCTTCCAGGGGTGGAAGAGCACGGCACACTCTGTACAAAACTCACCTCTCCCTATCTTCCCAATTGGAGGAGATCACCTGTGGGGGGAAAAATCTCCTGCCTTGTTGCTCTCTGCTCTTCTCACAAAAGCTTGTTTCAGGTTATTTCACTTAGAGATAAAGTGAAGGAAAGAGCTCCATGGAAAACTAGTAATGGTCCACCGGCCTCTCAGGAGCAGCCCCTGGAGCCACGAGGAACAGTGCAGATTAGATTCTGCAGCAAATATGTGAGTTTTTGTGCATAATGGAAAATATTAGGCATCGATTTTGTCAAACTTCTTAAAATCAGATACTTTAGAAGTTATTCTGAGCAGGTATTAATCAGAGAGGGTATCACTGTTTATCAAAACTCAGAAACTTTGCCCTTCAATTGTAAAAATTATACAGTAAAGTTATTAACATCTGTATCATTGTGAAGAACACAAGGTTAATTGCTTTTCAGAATACTTAGTGTAAATAGTTTTTTACAGTTTCCACTTACAGAGGAAGGTTAAGGCTAGATTAGCCAGGATTTCATGGGCCCCTACAAACTCTTTCCAGTGTATTTTGGGAACTGGGTGTGGTGGCGCACACCTGTAATCCCAGCATTCAGAAGGCTGAGTCAGGAAGATGGCTGTGGGTCGGAGGCCAGCCTGGGCTACATAGTGAGTTCAAGCCAGTGTGAACTTCAGAGAGAGACGCTGTCTCAAAAAATCCCCCAAATTTAAAAATTAATGACTCCAATGTACTCTGGGAAAGTACATGGGAGAAATTAAATTTGGTTCAAATTCATATTAATTCATAGTAAGCAGAGTTTTTATCAAGGAAGAGAAGACAGAGCACTAGCTTTGTGGCTTTCGTTTAGTCCAGCTACCTCCAAGTATTGTGTCCCTGTTTATTTTATTTTATTTTATTTTATTTTATTTTATTTAAAGAGGATAAAACAAGGAAAATAAAACAATAAAACCAATTAAAATAAACTAGTATAAGTGATACAGGACCTCAAAACCTTACAAAATCAGTGGTAGTTACCATAATGACTTTCATTGTCTTCAATAAAGACAATAGCTGTGGATAACTTTGGACATAGTAAAAATTGAACAGAACAGAATAGAATAGAAACAATAAAAACAAAACAATGAATGCAATAAAGGGCTTCAAAATAAGCTAATTACAAACCCAAAATGGCTACCATAACATATCTTGCCATCTTTTAAATAGCTGCTCCTGCCCTCGGATTTGACATAATCAAACAAAACAAAAGAGAATTAAACTCAACCCAAGAAAACAGTGAAAATGATGCAGTTTCCAGACGGGGATCACCTCCTGGTGAGGCCTGGTTCTCTCCCCAGCGGTCTGTGAAAGACACCGACTCACAGAGACGCTTGGGTGTGGCTGTTGTGTCACTGTTTATAGTATTTGCTGAATGCAGTCCTGTCCCGTCCGGAAAAGCTTGGTCCCTTAGTGTTGATTTTTCCACACTGAGTGGCACGGGTGCTACAGTGGCTTATAATATCCAACATTCTGCACTTCCTGCCTTTCTGAACTCGCTGTGCCTCAGGCAGGTATTTTGCTAGCTCACATCCAACCGGTTAAAACCTCTACTGCCCGGTAGCCAAGGGGTGGATGTGCCCAGGTCTCCCGAGCTGTGCCAGGTGGGGCTCACTCTGCTGGGCTTCTTTACTGAAATGCACTTCAGAATTGCAAGTTGCAAGCGATGACCACACCTTTCTGTCACAGCGTCAGTGGAGACAAAAGCAGGAGAAAGGACAGGCACGGGGTGGCCGTCAGCCAGGGCTGCTGCCCACCCGCAGGTGCTCTGGGGACTCAGACTCCCACTCTAGGGAGACGTCAGCCAAACCTACGTGTATATTCATGTTTGAGTCACTGGATGATTTGGGGGCGAAAGTTTGGAGGAGCCCTGAGGACGAGAGGCCGATGGGAGAGGCAGGCTCCCGGTGGAAGCTCCTCTCCACTGCTCCCGCAGCCCTCGGAGAGCAGCTGCACATTCTTCTAGTCCTGCTCTTCCTTCCCTTCCTCTCTCCCTCTCCTCTTCTTCCTCCTCCTGCCTCACTTTCTTCCAGCTGCAGACACGGTCGCGCTGAGTGTAGACAGCCCTCCAGGGCCACGTGGCACAGCGCAGGCTCCTGGTCAGCCCACGAAGCCAGGCAGGGTGGGACCGCGTCCTGAGCGCCAGGTCGGACAGCAGAGGCTGGGTCTCAGCTGCGCACGGGACCTGCAGGAGACGCGTCCCCATTGGTGGCTTGAGTCAAGATGAGAGTCAGATTGGCTGGCTCCCGGCACGTTCACGTTCACGTGGCTGAGGCTTGGACCCAGACTCCAAGGAAAGATGCTGAAAGGATAGGAAGTCGGTGAAGTGATCTGACTGTGCTTCAGAGAATAGCACTGTGTCTCACTGTGCCGTTTCATAGTGGGTGTGACCATTTTGTTTGTTCGTTTGTGTGCATTTTGAGGCAGGATTTTGCTCTGCAGTTCAACCTGGCTTGAACTTGCTTAAATAGCCCAGACTGGCCTTGAACTCAAGGTGAGCCTCCTGCCTCAGCCTCCCGAGTGCTGGGGTTACAGGTGTGTGCCACTCCACCTGGATCAACAGAAGTTTTATACAACACTGATTTCAGGCCAGCACCCAGGGTCTGAGAGTCAGCCAAACTGCGGCACGGTCACTGGAGGGAAATACAGAAAGGGATGTGTTTGTTTTCATTGACAAGATCTGGGAAATTCTGATTGTTAGAAGTAAGAGTGACGATTCCATGGTTTCGTAATTAAACTCAAACTCTGAAGCTTGTGTGGGGTTAGGCCACAGGTGTCTCCACGCTCCACCTGCGCAGACAGCCCATGTTTCCAACTTGTCCTCTTGGCGTTGTGCTCTGGAGAAGACTGCACAGGAAGCTGTTCATGATAAAAGGGCTGCAGTATGCCCGAGGCGGCACCACGAGGACGCCTGGGAAAGGGCATCCCAGCTCAGAAGGGTAAGCAGAGGGGCTGGGTGTGTGGCAGGGTGACGGAGGGGTGCTGTGCACGTGGGAGCCCTGGGAGCGGGCAGGAGAGGGCAGGCAGGGGCCTGGGAGGACAGCCTGTCACCATGAGCCCAGAGCACAGCCTGGTGGACAGTGGAAGGCGTTTGTGTCTAAGGCAGGAGTGTGGATCCGTCCGTGCAGGTCCCTCAGCAGCAAATCAGACCTTGTGGGGTGGAGAGGAAGGCAGTGCAGCTTGGGGAGCTCGCAGCGTGGAGAAGATGAGGAGAGCAGATGCCAGGCTGGGTGTGGGAGGCAGAGGGAGGCACTGTCCGCAAAGGTGTGGAAACTTGAATAGGGCCAGATTTGGGGTTTGCGGATGGGGCGGTCAAGAGCGAGCCTCCTGAGTACCTGCCTGTTTGTGTGCGCGGCCCTCAAGACTGAAATGAGGACCTTTGAAGGGAGCCGCTCCCTGCCCCCCTTCTTTTTTAAGTTTGAGGCAGGGTCTGAGTTGCCAAGGCTGAATTTAAATGTGCAATCCTCCTGCCTCAGCCTCTCACACACTGGGATTACAGACTTGAGCTGCCACAGCCAGCTTGAATGATGTTTTAATGCCCTGAACATAAGAGAGGCTTTGAGGAAACCAACAGGAAACGCCTGAGTGGGCTGAACCAGAGCGTGGGCCTGGGGACAGTGGAAAAGACAAGAGAAGAGCCTGGCCCTCAGTGCACTCCCGACGTCCAGCTGAGCAGCCCCGGACAGAGCCCAGGCACAGCCGAGGTGGACGCGAGTCCTTCCATGCTCAGTGGGAGGCCGGGGGGGGGGTCCTGGAGCCAGAAGGAGGAGGCAGGAGCAGGGGGGGCTGGAGGGGAACTGTGCCCCTGTGGGGGGCTGGCTGGGGAAGCTAGTGAGGACTGAGATATGGGGGATCCTTGCTCCCTGTACCCCAGCAGCAGCACTCGGCCAGTCCCTGCTGCTGGGGTGGGTCCTCCCCACACCCCGGGGTGGCCAGATGGTCACAAGGAACAGAGGAGAGCCACAGGTGAAGGCTGTACCCACAAGGCATCGGAAACGTCCACAGGCTTCATGCAAAGCTGTGCGGAAAACGGCAAGAAGACGACCAACCGCCAGACTGGGAGGAACGGGGGACCCCACTGGTGACCCCGTGGGAGCTCTGCGCCAGGAGCTGAGTGGTGAGAAAAGGGTGGCAAAGGGAGTGCAACCCCGGAAGCCACTTGCTTGGGCTCCCAGGGGCGATAGGGTTCCTGGCTCTACCTGACAAGTGCTTCCCCGGGGGCCCTGTCCCCTCCGCACCCAACATCTCCATGTCTGTGTCTGTCAGGCCAGTAGGTTTCCAGGTCTGGACCAGCAGCCCTATGACGCCTCACCAGGGTGATAACAGCTGTCAGTGGACACAGGTGTGTTCCTGGCGGGCCACAGCGTTGTCATTTTACTCAGTAATTCTGAGAGTCAAGGCAAACATGGATTGAGTTTTATAGAAATGAGGTGACGAGTAGCCATGGTCACGTTGTCCTGGGTGCAAACAACTTGGAGGTGACAAGCAGCAGGTCATGGGTAGGAGCTGGGGCCGGGTGGGCAGCAGCTATTTCTAACTCAGGAACTTCAGGGCTATGTCTGGGCTTGTTTCCTTCATACATCCCTATGATAAGGTTTAATTTCTAAATTAGGTGATTAACTATAGTAACTTAAAGTGCACTAATTACAGCAGTACACGTTTATTGAAGTCACTTGAACGTGACCTCTCATTTGCTCGGAGTGCAGTGTTTGAGAGCAAACATGTTCCCTGCTCCGTTCCCTATGCCTGGCATCACATATGTCCTGCGGTGTGGCCACATAGCTCCAGAGTCTGTCTGTCCTTCCCCATCCATCTCCCCTGCACTCAGGCCTCTTCCCTGCACTCAGAAATGTAGGTTCTTCCTCCCGAAGACCCCATTTCACTGTATCTGAAGCCTGACTTTGATGGTTTCCTTTCCCCTTAATCAGCTTCACCTCTGCAGGAAATGAGGCAGCAGCTTCTTCCAGGCACCTGCAGCCTCTGCTGTCCACCCCTGACCGGAGTCTGGGGAACTGCCTGTTACTTGCAGAGGGTGGCGTGGTGTCCTTGATTTCAGGGGTGCCAGACTCTGTGTTTTCAGCCCAACACGTTGCCACCAATCAGAACACGTTTTGTGTTTATCTCTTCTACACATAATCCAATGCAGTTTGAGACAGGACAGCTTCTGTCTTCTTCTTCCTCACAGTTGCACAGGTAGAAGATTGAGTCTTCCTATAGACCTCGAGAAAGTTAAAAACTGCCTCTTTTCTCTTAATGGAAGCGCTTTCCAGCTTCTCTTTGACACATCCAAATTACCAGCATCATTACTCTCAGTCTCTGGGGCCATGGTGAAGAAAAAGAAGGGTCCCTTGAAGACAAGCACTGATCCGATGATGGACTGGAGTGGGTAGCACACATGGCGAGGATGTGCTGGACAAAGGGACAGATCATGTCCCGAAGGGACTGACCTGGCAGCATCAGGGCTCATCACACTACCCAGAATACCATTCAATTTACTTATGTTTTTTACTTGACAAATTACATACTGACTTCTTGGAAATAGTTGTTCAAATTATAAAGTTAAAACATGTAAAGTAGACATTCAAACAGTGAGTCTGTTAGCAGTTCTGTTCCACGATCTGACAAATAAAACAGCAATATGGTCATCCATTAAAACCTAACAATTTTTTATTCTTGGAATTTCCCATGTCATAGTTTTGGACCACATTTGACCACAGGTAACTCCAGGAATCAACACTGTGGGTAAAGGATTGCTGTATTCTCTGCCTGGCTGCAAGAACGCGAAGGGAAGGATTTCTCTGCCAAAAGAAAACCAGGAACCCAGATGTACAAGAACACTGTCCCCCAGTCCCGTGTGCTTGGTAGCAGCCACTACCTCAGCTTGCAAATGCTCCTTTGAAATAGAAACTAAAATAATGCTTAACGCTCATTCTCCCAGGGAAGAGGAAGGGGGGAGGGCGATGACTCTGCACCAGAGCTGGACTTGGGTTTTGAATTGCATGTGGCTTTACTTGGTGATCAGAAACTTAAGCTTCCTGTGGGACAACTTGATTTATTAAATATTTTATAGTGGCAGTCTAGCCAGAATGCGACTATAAAATTGAAAACATGGGACTAGCTAGGTAAAGGGAAGCTTGAGATGATAAAGGTAGTTTGCTAATAAGTTGATTATTTCACAATAATAAGCTTTATATATTACAAATGAAAAACAAGACTTCTGAGCTACCTGGCTGTATGTAGTTACAATGTGTTCTGTGTCTTTGGGATTGTTTTAAAATATTGCACTTCATCCTTGTAAGAAGTTTTAAAATGCAATAAAAATTAAAGCCAGAAAATTAATAAAAGAGCAAGAAATGGAGATAGTGGTGAATAGAAAGGAGAATTTGAAATAAAATTTCTACTTGCCAGAAATTGAAGTGGGAGGCATAAGCAAACGTGTTGTTCTTGTTCAAATAAGACTGGAAACTAAGATGTGTCACCTTGGAAACTTTAGAGTCAAACAGATAGTTTCTCTTCTTCCTGTTTGCTCTCTCCTCTGCGATGAACTTCCGGTACTGCCATGGACTCTGTCCCACACAAAGTGTGTGTGTGTGGGGGGTAACCTTCTGACCCGGAAGTGAATCTGCGCCACTGTCTTCCCTTAGCAGCCTCTTCTGTACTGAAACAAACCGAACAGCTCATTTGTTTAGCAAATCAATGAATTAACACAAGGATGAAGTTAGAAAATGCTCTTATGTAACTGTTCCTGCTTGCTTTCACTTAATAGTCTAATTTTCCCTGACCTAGCATTTTGCCACTTAACCTGTTCTGTCAGCCAGAATTTTTAGAAGGTTAATGAGTAAGTTACTGATTTTTGAATAGGTCATACATATATTTAATCCTAAACTCTGAGGTGTGAAGAGCTGTACGGTAAATGTAAGTCCCCTCCCTGGGCCTGACAGTCAGCCCCTTCCCTGTGTATCTCTGCTTATTATAGTCTGTGTGTGTGTGTGTGTGTGTGTGTGTGTGTATGCCTTCACACAAAGGATGGCTTACTGTGCACCTTACTAAACATCTCCCTGTGTCATTTAGCAGTGAAATTTGACAAACGGTTCCTATCAGTGCACATGCAAAGGCCTTGCTCTTCTCAGCCCAGGAGAACATGGTGGCATCTTTTACCAGCCCCTCCCCAGTGGCCTCCCAACTGATTTTCAGTGTTCGCTATATGAATCATGCCTAAAAATGTCTTTTCTATCCTCATCATGTGCTCGTGCAAAATTTCAGGAGAGATTCCATAAGGGCAGTGACTGTTTGCCAGACAGCGCCAGATTCTTTATGAAACTCGTGCTGGTCTGTGCCCGCCATCCCTGTCTGAGGAGGCCTCTCGTCCACATACTGAGAAACTTTGTTAGCTACCAAAATGATACTGAACATGAAGGTGAAATGAGCATCTTTTCATAGCTTGAAAGCCATTTGTATTTCTTTTTCTGTGAACATTGGGTTAAATCTTATACTCGTTTTTCTTCTTAGTTGTGCTGCTGTAGGGCTGTGTGTGAAAATCAGTCGATATTTGCTCTATTGCAAAGTGTGGGGCTTTTTTCTCAGCATATTTTATTTTTTTGTCTTTGGACTTGCTTATAGGCTTTTTTGTGGCTTTTTATGTATTTACTATTTAGATACATGAACACTTTCATTTGTTGCTTCAAGTTATGTATCACACATGGAAGGACTCCTCTTCCCTTAAAAAAGAATCAATATTTACCCCCACTCTGGAAGTGGACATTGGACCCAGGGCTGTCACACTGTGTTACTTTCCCAGACCTTTATTTAAAAAAAATTTTTTTTTTTTAATTTTGAGAGAAGGTCTTGCTAAACTGTTAAGTTACCAGGTAAGGCTTGATCTTTCCATCCTCCTGCCTCAGCCTCCCAGAGTGTCTTCCAGTGCTCTTATTGCTTCATTTTTGAAGCTGGAGGTCTTGCTCCACTTGGAATTCATGTATGTTAAAGATGTGAGGTAGGGATTCATCTTGCTTTTGTGTGGCTGCCTGCCCAGTTGTCTCTGTGTTATTAATCAAATATTCTCTCTGTTCCACACTGACTGAAAAATCACATCGTCATTATACATTAAAGTCCTGTATGTAGTTTAGATTATTTATGTTGTTCTGTGAATCATTTCTACATGTTTTCCATCACTGTAGCTTAATATAGGCTTTTGATCTAAATAATAGCTAATTCCCTCCTCCAGACTCTTCCTTTTCCAGAATTCTCCCAGATACTTATGCTTGTTCATTTTGCAAGTGAATTTTTTCTGATACAAAACAAATTTTAAAAAATTCCTGGTAGTGGCCATGTTGGAACTTAGAGCACTGGGAAACCGAGCAACCAGCCAGTCGCCCTGGTAAGTGGCTGTGGTCTGGCAAGCTGCGGCCCTCCCAGGGCGAGAAGCAGCAGCATCTCCTGAGATCCACATCATGTTGGAACTTAGGGTGCTGGGAAGCCGAGCAACTAGCTTACCACCCTGATAAGCAGCTGTGAGTCTACCCACCCGTGGGCTGAGAATCAAACATCCCATCACACCCCCACCCCACCCCCCATTAGCAAGTGGGAGCCAGAGGTCTGAGCATCTCTTGGGAGGTTGACCATATGTAATACAGCAAGTAAGGGAGATTTCCTTCTACCATCTCTTTGAAGGCAAATATTTTTATCGTCACTTTGCTTTGGCCTGATTAATGGTATTGCTCTATTCAATATTGTTTTGATAAGTTCTATAATATTCTGTATCTCCTTTGCTATACCTGATTTTGCTATACCTGATTGAAAGAACAATTATTGTGAAGATAATGAGCTATACTATGGTACCTATTACTGTTATCCCAGTAACCTGCTGTGAAGTTCTGTACCAGTTTCACTACACTGTCTCATTTGGCTTTATTCCTTCCTGTTCTGTTGTATTTTCCTACCTTCAAACTAATAAAAAAATTTTAAAAAAAGAAACACATTTAACTTGAAAGGAAATTTATAGACTGATAATCAAAGGAGAGAAAACAATTGTCCCATACAACAGGAGATCAGAAAAAAAGCAAGGGTAACTTGCCCACAGAATGGATAAGAAAGATACAGTATTTTTGTACCATGGAAAGCTACCCAACTATAAAGTAGAATAATCTTGAGGCTCTTGTAAGTAAATGGATGCAACAGGAGATCATGTTCATGGGTGAAACAGTTTGAACTCGTATGGGTGAACCCTAGAATAAAAAACAGGAGTTACAGGGATCAAAAAAGCACAATGTGTATTATAAAAGTGATAGGGGAAGAAACACCTGGGAGGAGAAGGCAATGACACTGGTAATTTCTTAGTGTCTTGGCTTAAACTCTTGTATTGTTTTCACAATTTTGTTGGGCTTGGTTTTGTTCTGTCTTGTTAGATTTTACTGTGTCTGATGGTATGGGCAGCTATTTTGAACACAATGGGATGTATTATGGTATTCATGGTTGGTTTCCTATTATCATGTTTTGAAGTCCTATAATGTTTTCATTCATTTGTTTAATCGGTTTTATTCTGTTGTGTTTTGTTTGATTTTATTATGTGTGATAGTATGGACAACTGTTTTGAAGAAAACAAGACATTATAGAAACCATTGTTCATTTCCTATCACCTGGTGTTGAAATCCTGTAATGCTTTCGTTATTTTGATTGGTTTTATACTATTTTGTTATGTTTGATATTGCTGTGTGTGACGATATGGACAACTATTTCGAACAAAACAAGAGACATTATGGTAGCCACTATTGATTTCCTGTTGTCTTGTTTTGAAGTGCTGTGTTGCTTGCATTGTTCTATTCTGATTTGCTTCATTCTTTTTTTTGTTTTATTCTCTTTAAAATAAAAAAAAAGATTTTAAAAAATTTGTGGTAGTTAATTTTGAGATTGAATTAACTTTCCTCTTCACTAAGTTGAGTGTAATAAACCTTTCCCATATTTAAAATATGTCCTGCTCCTTAATACATTTTAAGCTCTGTTCTTATAGATATTACACCCTTCTAGTGAGGTTTATTCTTAAGCATTTCAGTGTTTTCTTTGTCACAGCAAATGGAGACAATTCTCCCTTAACATCCTCTGCTGGGTAGGTTTGCAGGTAAAGAATGTCAATTTATGCTTATTTTTTTGCTCCTGCCATTGTATTCTTATTTGTGTAATTTTCTGTGTAATTATTTGGGGTTTCTGGTTAAATAAACATGTCATCTGCAAGTAATTATCGTTTCACTTATCAAAAGTTGCTTTGGTCTCATTCTCCTTTCAAGGAGATAGTCGTGCACTGGGTGTGTGTGGTACTCTGCCTGGCAGGCGGGAGCAGGGTCCCTGCCACCCCCAGGACCCAAGTCTGGTGGCCAGCAAGAGCCTTCACCTAGTTCTACAGGCGCTTTTGTTTCCCTTTCACCTGACTATTCTTACATTTGCAGGAATACATATCTCATATCTCATGTTTGTTTCTCACTAAAGAACAGTGGGAGGAGACAGGGAGGACTCTAGTAATGGCTCCCTTACAAATTCTGTTTGGAACAGAGGGAGGGAGGGAGAAAGAGAAGGGGGGGCGCAGGGAGAGAGATAGGAAGCTGCACAAGTCTAAAATTACCCTGCTCAAAATATATGGATTATTATTTTAGTATTGAGCATGTTTCACTGTAGCCTTATTATGTGGAAATTGCTACCCTTGTGCAGAACCAAACTAACGCTTTTGTTTCTTCTGCAGCTTAATTCAGTGGGGATGCCAGTACCCCAATGTTCTCAATCTCATCGGTATAAACATCAGCTACTTTACCAGTGAGTGGACATGCCTCTTCATTAACATTTCAGCTTGAAAGAATATTTACAATCTTAGCCTTGTAGTTAAATTTAACGTAGGGAGAGGAAAATTAATGCAAGAAGTTGTAAATTTGATATTAGCTCAGAAACCAATTTGCACAGCCCTTGGCAAATCACTTAACCTCTCCATTTTTATATTTTCAATTTGTGGGTCTCAATTACGGAATATTCAGTATCTGATGCATATAAATGTTAGCTAATGTTAAACACTCACCCCTCGTATTTGTAATCACGCTCCACAGTTCGCCCTGTGTGCTGGCGCTGTTCTTCGTCGTGGTTATTTTTGTCCTGGAAACCAGGTAGGTTTTCAGGACTTCTGCAGGCCTGTAGCAGTAGTAGGTGCTTCGGCGGCTCTGCATAAGCACGTCAGGAAGCTCTGTGCTTTGTCTACCTCCTCTGAAAGTTGGTGACCATTAACTCTTCCCTCTTGCTAACATCCTGCAAATTGTAAGTGTTAAATAATGTAAACGCAAGTGGACCTCTAGGGAGAAGCTACTGGCATTGTGGGTATTATTAGGGTTTGCAAAGTATTTTAACTAAGGAGAACAAGCCTGGCTTGGTCAAACTTGGGCCTTTAAATTCTAGAAGAATATACAAAGCCCTTTCCTTTCCTGTAATCCAGCACATGTGATTTGATTGGCTTTTTTTTTTTTTTTCTTTTTCTGGTGCTAGGGATTGAACCTAGAGACTGTGTACCAAGCCCTTTATGTTCATTTTTAATTTGGAGGCAGAGTCTTGCCAAGCTGCTGAGTTATGCAGGTGGTGCTGAGTCTTGATGCTCCTCCCTAAGCCCACCTGAGGGTTAGAATCACACGTGTGAGCTCCATGCCACCTCAGTGGTCTCATCCCAGCTTTGTATCCCTTCTGGAAATCTCCCTTGCAAGGTGTCAGTGGTAGGAAAAGCCACATGAGAAAAGTTGGTAACACCAAGATGAATCTGCAAATTAACTTGAGTTCCTATTTGTCTACAGCAGACATCATTGAAATTATACTGTTCCGCCAGTAGTTATTGTCCTACTGGATATCAGATGGCAGAGATCCAAACTGGTCACCAACGCTTTAAAACACAGAGGAAAAGCCCTGAAAGTAACAGGCAGTGTAAAGCAGAGGTAGCAGAGTCCAGGGGCGGGTAGGCACTCACACATGGGCTGATCAGGAGCTGACGGCATAAAAGCCTGGAGCCGGGCTGGGCTTGCAACTGATTTGGAAGAGGCCAGATGAAGTCTGCTTCACCTTAGGTGGGTTGAGGGATGGAACTGGAGTTTGCTGAGTGCCCATCTGACTTGAGAGACTTTTCCATGCAGAGGCAGAGGGGATGCTTCCTAATGGAGAAATGGTGACTTTAACATATTTGTCTCCATCGGGGCACATAGCCAGTGATGCTTGGCCAACTTTCCCAGTTCTGGAATGTCACTATTCCAAGGTCTGATTTTTTACCAGAACCAAGTGTTGCCTTATGCCCTCTGCAAAATCATAGCAGTATGCAAGCAACACAAGGGACTCAAAGTACGACCCCCCTGAGGAGCACGGTGCTATCGAAGGCCATCACTAGTGAGCAGGAAAAGGAGAGATGCTGCTAAGAAGAGAGGAATGGAAATTATTTTTAAACAGCCTCTGTGATTATTTAGCTCAATGTGGGAGGTGCGGCGAACTTTGTTTTCAAGTATGTGACCTTTTCACAGTCATAAACTGCATACCAGAATGTGCAGGAGTTTTAATTAGCCACCCTGTCTTGGAAAACTGACAACCAAACTGAATATAAGGGGGTTTTGTTCATACCCACTGATTTTAGTAATTAGGAAAAAGAATTATGGCAAGCGGTATTCTGCAGCTGAGTTTATCCTGGCCTCTTTTAACTAGAATTGGGGAAAAGAATATAAAGTACAATGTTCCATTTCATTTTTTAGTTTAGAAAAAAATAATAGGACTGGCATTCATTAATTAGCAGAGGTGCTCTTTATGCAGTGGCTTCTGTCGCATAAAAAGCACCTCGCAGAGAAGAAAGTAGGCAGCTTATGTTATTTTGTGGGGTTTAGTGGCTATGATTTAGCAAAGCAGTATCCTGGAATACGTTCGGAAATAACAATGACAGTTTCATTTCGTATTCTGTGCCCTAAAAAGCCATTTATGTAAATATAAGTCTGTATGTGTAATAGAAACGTAATTGGAAAAGATGTGTTTCTGAGAGGATGGTTAGGGGGAGAGCTGGGAACTCCCCCAGCTGTGTAGTGGTTATGAACTCTTTGTTTAAAAATGCACAGACAGCCCAGTGCTAAGAGGCTCCAATCTATGACATCCACACTTCCAAATAAATAAATTTAGCGTGGTGGCACACATTGTGAGAGTACTGTCAAATGGGAAATCAGGAGGAGGTAGGGTAATAACGATCAATTTTATATTAATGACAAACCGAGAATTCATCTCTGGAAATCTGTGGTGTGTAGCAACAAAAATAGTACTCTACTAAAAAGACATTGATTGATAGGCAAGTTTTCAAGACGACCTCTACCACATAAAGTCGGAGTGTACTCACTTTGAATCTGGACGTGACTTTTTCCAACATGGGCAAAAATGGCATGAGGAAGTCACACCCTAGGTTTATAGAACTGGAAGAGTAGGCTTGTGAAAATGTAATAATCATGTATTTGCATAGGTATTATGTTGCAATAAAGAGCGCCAGACTCAGATAATAAAGCCTCTGCTTGCAAATGTGCCGGGTTTCCCTGACTGCCGTCTCCTTGCAGGTAGGCAGAGAAGCGGAAAGGTGGCTGGAGGGGTACAGGCTGGCGGGGTGCCCTGTTAGGTCCCTGTAGCTATCATTTCCAGTGAGGAGAGTTTCCAGTCAAAGCTACTTTAAATACTTTTTCCAGCAGTTTTAATGGTTCGTGACTCCTGTCACCTCCCTTTTCTGGAAGCATTTCTCACTATTGTCCTGCGTGGAGGTCAGCAGAGTGGCACAGCACACGTGCCATGGAAATGAAGGGGAGCAGGCCCCCAGGCGTGAGCTCACCGTGCTGAGCCCTCGGCCTCCGATCACGCAAATGACAGTCTAACAGGCTTGGCATCTGTGATCCTTCCATTCTCACAGGGTCCATGAGCAGCAGAGGCGGAAGGGGCCAAGGCATTTGCTGGGAATCACTGGCAACACTGGGAAGGTGGTGAAAGTTGTGAGTGCCGGGCACTGCCTGGCGAGAATGGCAGTGCGGCTCCCTGGGCAGAGAAGGCTCGAGCATGTGGTCAGGACACCGGGTGACACAGGGACAGGCAGATAGTAAAGCGTCTTGACCTGTGTCAATTCTGGGTTTGACTCCCAGATCCCTAGTAGATGTCACTGATCCTAAACCAAGTCACTTAATCTCTTGGTGCCTTAATTATTGCAAAACAACAAAAATTTTAAAATACCCACCTTACAGAAGAGATGTTGGTGGGATTAAGTGTGACAATCCATGAGAGCGAGTAGCATGGCACATGGAGTATGGGTGGGGGAGGAGTCTATCGCACCAGTTTAAGGTTTGGTTTTACTTTGTGACACTGGTCTCCAACTCGTGGCATCCAGGGATGCTCCTGTCTCTGTTTCCCAAGTACTAAGGCTAACGGTGTGAACCACTACACCCAACCAAAACCAGGTTAGGACCCTTTTGAGCAGTTAAAGCCCCTCTACGTGAGCACTGACTCTAATCTGTAGGCAGTAGCAAGGCACTGAGGGCCGTGTCCTTAAGGTACTTGATGAGCTTTTTGTTTCTGATGTTTAAAAAGAGAGTTAAAGGGCATCACAGAGGGAAGACTGGATGAGAGCAGGACTAGAAGTGATCCTATGGTCCACAAGAGAGGAAATGATGCCTGAGGGTGGACAGAGGTGAGGGAGGGTTAGGGTTAAGGTTAGGGTTAGGGTTAGAGCCACTGCTGAGGAAAGGTTACTGAGGCCCCAGTTCCCAGTCACCAAGCCAGAAAACCCTGGAGGCTAGGTGCACCCCAATGTCACAAACCTGAAAAATGTATGGTGAGAAACAAATTTCCAGTGGAGATAAGGCTAGCTCGGGAGAGCTGAGTTTTCAATTTTCTACCAAAAATCCAAGGAGAAAATATCTGTTAGAAAGGAACTCAAGGCTTTTGGACCTCCTTCTGAGACAGGAACCAAACATAGGGAACTAAAGCGTTGCGGGCACCATCCCACGAGGACAAGGGCCTC
>PVJX010007230.1:0-56879 GCA_004027295.1 Dolichotis patagonum | reverse complement strand
AATGATGCCTCAGGGAGGACAGAGGTGAGGGAGGGTTAGGGTTAGGGTTAGGGTTAGGGTTAGGGTTAGGGTTAGGGTTAGAGCCACTGCTGAGGAAAGGTTACTGAGGCCCCAGTTCCCAGTCACCAAGCCAGAAAACCCTGGAGGCTAGGTGCACCCCAGTGTCACAAACCTGAAAAATGTATGGTGAGAAACATATTTCCAGTGGAGATAAGGCTAGCTCGAGAGAGCTGAGTTTTCAATTTTCTACCAAAAATCCAAGGAGAAAATATCTGTTAGAAAGGAACTCAAGGCTTTTAGACCTCCTTCTGAGATAGGAACCAAACATAGGGAACTAAAGCGTTGCGGGCACCATCCCACCAGGACAAAGGCCTCATGGATCTGACTGGGTGGGCCTTGGGATGGCCTGGCCAGAGAGGATGTGATGCCTGCCCGAAGAGGAAGAGCTAAGAGGAGGGGACAAGTAGGGGAGCAAGAGCCAGCCAAGGAAGTTGAGAAGCAAATTTCGCAGAGCCAATACCATGGTGGCTGTGGGTGGCTTTGCTCCTCAGCGTGCCTCCATCCCCCACCTGAGATCAGTATCCCTTGGTCACCCCTCACAGATAGTCTGAATCCTTTCCTGCAGTCATTCCCTGCAGGACTGCCTTGGAAGCCAGTGTCCCCACCAGGGGGACTGGGCATGTGACAAAAGCTACTGGACACAGAGCGCTGCGATGCGGCACTTTCCAGCAGAGCATGACTTGCCGTCTAGCCTTGGTCTCCATCCATTCCTTTCTGTGTCATCACCAAGCTTGTTCCTACCCTGTGGTCATGGGCTAGCAGTGCCTCCCACAGCTGCGTGAGCATAAAATAGGAGAACATTGCTCCGTGCTGCTCCAGATCTTGACGAGGAAACCGATGTGCAGGATGAGCCGTTGCCACCTCACGAGTCCTCCCCTGGTCCGAGGCGGCCAGCTGGTGCCCGCTACCCTTGTGCCCAGCGCTACTCTTGGGGGGACACCAGCCTCTCACTGCAAAGACTGGGGAACCATTCCAGGGCTCCACGGGGCCTAAGCGATGGCCAGGGCCTTCATGAAGTCTTCCCCAGGGCTCCCGAAGCAGCGCCCCTCCTCGGTTTTCCTACTTCTGCTTGCTCCTGTCTTGGGTTCCTTTGCTGCCTTCCCTGCCCTGACTTCCAGAATCATCTCACGGCACTCTCTCATCTGTTGCTCTCTGAGAAATCGCATTGATGACGTCCAGCGCTCTCTGGCCAGCTCACACACATCCTCCCCCGTCCTTCATCCATTTCCCGAGCATGTCCGCACCATCTGGGTGAGCTGGTTGACCTGCCTGGACCAGAAAGGCCCTCTGCAGATTCTAACTCCCTCTGCAGCATCTTCTCGCCATCCGTGCTGCCGGCACCTAGTCCAGGCCACAGGGCTGCAGGACAGTGTCTTCCTTCCTGTCCTCCTTGCCCCTCTGCTTGTTCTCCCACACTCCCCACTCGCCTTTGCACTTGGAGCGATCTTCCGGATGCAGCCATAGCACAGGGTGCTGCCTCACTCCCACAGTGCCCCCCAAAGCCACAGCGCAGTTGACTTTCAAGGACCCCCAAGCTTTGGCTCTTGCTCATGTCCAGCCCTGTCTCTCTCCACTGCCCACCTTCTCAGTCATCTTCTCTCTTCCTGCCTTTGCACACAGTCTCCTCTTCCCACTTCCTCCCACTGTCCTGCTCACCTGTGCCCAGTACCTCACTTCCTCTTGGAGATCTCCTTCGTCTTCAGCCTTGAATGACCCCTCCCCCTCTTCCCGCACTAAGGTAGGCCCTGCTCTGTAGTGTCCCAAGCTCCCCTGTGGAACAGCCATACTCCGACATTTTAATGGCTTCCCCTCACGCCCACTTGCCCTGCAGAGCGGGTGCTCTGTACCTGTCAACCTGTTCATCTCTGGAGTTGCAGTGCCTCATCCGGTGTGCAGCACATAGCAGGCACTTAAGGAATAAGAGACGTGGGGTGCAGAGATGGATAAGAAGAAAGGCACCTCTTTCGAGGACTCCTGGATCAATTATCCATCAGAGGCATAGTGATGGAAATATAGGCGGAGTCAGACCAGCCCAGAAAAGGAGGCTGCTAGCTGCGGAGGGCTCGAGTTGCTGTTTCTGTGAAAGCAGCCGGCATAAGATCAAGCTTTGGACTGAGCTTTGCAGCTCGTTAGCTTCTCATGGTGGATAAATTAACCTGACTTCTCTGTGCTTTAATTTTCTTCTCTACAAAAGTCGTGATGGTATCGCCTCTCGTCAGGAAACCATCGCAAGGACGGAAGAGGGAGATTGAAATGACACACACACAAAGAGAGGCACCTAGTAGGGGCTCAGTGGGTGACAGCGTTTTTGCATCTGAGTGGATTTGAAGTCACTGCCACCATGCTCTTTGCATGAATGCACCTGGAGATGAATGAGGAAATGAGTCTACTTTTGAATATGATTAAAATGACAACTTAAGCCTGGGTCAGATACAGGAGGTTTCTAAGCTACAGCCTCATGTATAATTTACCATTTGTCTTTGTTAAGCTGAAAGGAACCATGGGACTCCAGCGGCCAGCAAGCCCCCTTTTCCTGTCCTCTGCGTGCTGGGCCGGATCACTCACCCCGCTCACCACACTGGGTCCACATGGTCTTACACGATACAGGCCCCCTGGACCTCTGCTTCGGCAGCCTGAGACACTCAGCAAGGCTTACCTGAGAGGCGTAAAATAGCCCGCACTGTGGGTCCTGTCTGTCACCTCAGTGCTCTGGGAGGCTGAGGTGGGAAGCTCACGAGTTGAAGGCCACTTTGGGCAATTTAGTGAGACCTTGTCTCACAATAAAAGATAACACAGGGAATGTGGCTCAGTATAAAAACCTTGGTCTCAATTCTCAATGCTGTGAATAAGAATAGTAACAACAGTAACAACAACTTGAAAATCTGTGACTATTTTTGAAAACTTACAGTGAAAAATAATTCTCATTAAAAGTTAAGGGTTGTCCCTATGTATTACGTTTTATTTCCTTTGGAAAAGACTTGTATCCTATGAGCCTGTTGCACACGGTGTTGGTGATCTAAAATTACTGAGTTATCCATCCTAAAATGTGGTCAACCACCTTCGCATCCCTTTCAGAATACCAACATGTCGAGTGCAGGGTCCCCGAGAAGATGTTAAGCCATTAATTAACTTATATCCCTTCAAGCAGCTTTGCTGAACTCCTTGCTGCCGCCACTCTTTAACACTGTGCCAATCCCAGCCTTTGCTCTGGGGTTTTCTGTTCCTAAACCCTAATTCTTTCGGGGCTCGGGCTTGTCTTTGGGACGCTATTCCCGCTCGGTCATCCTGTTCTCTAGAAATGGGTGCTGCTGGTCAGACAACCTGAAGAGGCGTGTTGGCCGCAGAACGAGCTCCAGCTGGCTCTTGGGCCCCGTCCTGTGCCGGGACTCTCAGAGTCCCCTCGGCCGCCCCCGCGCTTGTGGTGCCACTCATTTCTGCACACCATGGGTGCTACAGGCTCTGGAGAAACCAGCCCGGGCAATCTCCATGGTAGAACCGTCCACTGTTTTCTATCTAGATTGGATTAAGCTCTCAGCACGAAGCACCATGGTCTCAGTGTGGCACTTGGCTTCAGACCCGCTGCAGCTGTGGGATCCACTGTCCTTATGTCAGGGCACATGCTCCAGCCCCTTCCCCCCACCAAGAGACTGGGGTTCCAGCATTCTGGAAGGCGAGCCAAACATGCTATGGTTTTCACTTCCGCAGTGGAAGTTCT
The DNA here is from genome assembly GCA_004027295.1 of Dolichotis patagonum. Lineage (NCBI taxonomy): Eukaryota > Metazoa > Chordata > Mammalia > Rodentia > Caviidae > Dolichotis > Dolichotis patagonum. Next base: position 53,104 of record PVJX010007230.1, on the reverse strand, counting down.
GGAGTCACCGTCCCATGGTCTTCCTGGGTGTCCAGGACTCGATCCCACCTCAGTCCCCCACTAATCGCCATCCTCACGTCCTTGCCTTCAGCTTCACTTGTTTTTTGCATGCACTGAATCCTAGGCATCTCTTAAAATTTGCGTAAGGAAACCCCGGTAGGTTTGACGCATTTCTGTTTCTGCCATTTGCTGCCTCAGAGCTTCTCACTGGGGGGGGGGGGGGGGCTGGCGATGTTTTCCAAGCCCTCTGGTCCACGCTGAGGTCAGCGGTGTGTCCACCGCCTATGCCTCCTGACAGGCAGAGTGCATCCCTCCTTCCTCTCCCTCCTGCCCTGTGTTTGAGGACTTCCTCCAGGATCTGTCCCTTCAGGTCACCTGCGTGGGGACATCGGCTATGCTGCCTTCGGTTTTGAGTCCGCCCTTGAGCCGGTGCCTAGCGCAATTCAGAAAACGCATGCTGCGTGCATAGTATGTTTGGTGACATAGCATGTATTTATAATTCAAAATTACAGGGTAAAATCTAGAAACAGTAAATAAAATTCTGCAGCTGCTGCACTATGACTCGGTGCCAGTACCAAGAGTGTCCCATTTTCCTCCTCTCTGGGCTCTGAGGGGCTGTATCTCACACTGTCTCTGCCTCAGAAGGGTGATGACCAGAAACGTCCAGGTCAGCAGCGGCGATGTGAACTGAGGAAGATGCTCCGAGACAGGCAGGCCGAGGACTGCAGTGCCTGAGGAGGCGCGGGGGCTTCAGCTCACCGGTTTGGGCTGCGCTATCTGCCTCCAGCCTGGGCCAAATTCCAGGTGCCAGACTATTTCCCGCAGAACCGTCAAGGGATAAAAAGATGGGGCCTGTTGAGGGGCATGATGGTGCACGCCTGTAATCCCAGCACTCAGGAGGCTGAGGCAAGGGAGTTGTTGCAAGAACAAGACCAGCCTGGGCTACAAAGTGAGTTCACAGCCAGCCTGAACTGCACAGTGAGACCCTGTCTCAAAAAGACACACACACATACACACACACACACACACACACAAAAGAAGAGATGGGCTCTGTGCTTGGAAATAGCTTCCAAAGAAACTTGAGCCATAATTCCACAGATTACAAAGATGGAGAAGATGAGAGGGAGGAAGAAGAAGAGGAAGAGGATAAAGAAGAAAAGGAGAAGGAGGAGGAGGAGGAAAAGGAAAAGGAGAGAACATTTACACAGATAACAGGTCTGGGGGGGGGGCCGTTTGAGTCGGCTTCCCAGGGTCTGCAGGATAGAGTCCAGGCTCGAAGCTGTCCTCGCCACCTGACCCTTCCCGAGGCTCCAGCCCCATCCCTGCAGCTGCTTAGAGGCCCACGGGTCTAACTGCATGCTCTGTTCCTCTCCCTCCACACAACTGTGCTTCCTCCCACTTCCAAGACTTTGGTGCAGGCCTGGCCCTGCCTGGGTCTCCGCACTCCCCTTCTAAGCCATGTCCCCTCCTGAGGAATCCCTCAGCCTGGAACTACCTTCTGGACCGACAGGGGACACTGTGCAGAATGGTCATTTCCCTGGACATTAACATAGTGCCCTCTCAAGGACCACACAGGGTGCCCCATAGCCATGGTTGTGCTCTCTGCAAACCGGTGGCCAACCAGGTCTGAAGATATGAATCAGAAAATTCTAAAATAAACAATTTCTCACCTTTAAATCAGGCACCATGCTGCGCACCATGATGGACTCATCCCGTCTCACTGTGGCTGTCCCAGGGCATGATCATGTTTGCCGGGGATATCTACTCTGTATAAGCTACCCTTCTGTCAGTTACTCAGTAGCTGTCAAGCCACAATACACAGTGGCTTGGTTCAGGGTATCTTCATTTGACTTAAGAATGACCTAGCTTTTATTCTAGTAATAGTCCATTCTGTTTTGTTATTGATCAATTTTTAGCCCCTTACTATGCGTAATTTATAAATTAAATCTTAGCATGGGAATGTGTAGGGAAAAGCAACACAAGTCTACACAGGGCTTTATCGTACACACTAGAGCCACTGTGGGCCTCTGAAGCCACACCTCGCAGCTAATATGACACTGACTTGTGTCTTGTGGAACCCTAGTGCCCAACAGAGCCTGGGCTCAATAATCACTTACAAAAGACAGTCATTTCCAGTTGGAGAGGACACACTGCAAAGGGTAGCCTCGGTGGTGGCCCTGTCCCCATGGCTCCTGGCATCTATAAATCCCTGTCCCCCGTTTGGGAACAGTGAAGAGAAGGGCATTCGGCTTCTGGTCTTAGCTCTGGGCACTCTGAACGCCCTGCCCTGCCTTCTGGAAGCCTCAGAGCAGCACCCACCTCCTCCTGGGACTGCAAATCTGCAGCTGAGCTCCCAGAGTCCCCACTCTCTGTGGACCTGGTACCCTCTCTGCACTTTCCCCAGAGGGCTCAGACCCTCCACCGTGTGTCCCCAAGACCTGCCAACCCCTCTTTCCTCATGGCCAGGCCTCCTCTTCCTCCTCCATCTCTGTGTCAGCGAAAGGCACCCTTCCAGCAGCAGAAGCCAGAAACCGGGGTGACAGCGGTGACTTTGATCACCATCACCCTGGAGTCCTGTGGTCCTGTTGATTCTGCCTGTCATCTCCTCCATCACCTGCTTCTCCGCTTCCTGCTGGAACCACCTGAGTCTAAGCACTGTGACTTCCTGTTTGCGCCATTGCCTTCTCTCTTCTGTCCCCTACCTGCACGCCAAAGCAACATTTCCGAACATCACACTTAATCATGGCCCATTTCTGCTCGAAGTTCCTCAAGGTTCCCGTGGTTCTCAGCACCAAGTCAAGTTGCTTTATGAAAATTCTTGGCCGTGGATTCCCTCCCAACCTCTCCCTCTGCCCCGCCAGCCTGCTCCCCTGGCCCCCACTCCTGCTGTCCACTCCGGCCTGCTTGACCGCTGGTTGCTGGACACTCCCCCATTCTCCTCTCCCCTCCAAGTGTCTGCTGATTCTGCGGCCTCCGCTCACCTGGCCCTCCCTGTGGTCACACACACATGCTCGGCACCATCCGGCCACCTCCTGCTGACTGAGGTTTAGATCCCAGAGTGGACTTCACCACCCCAGTAGCTTGGCTGACCCCTTGCTGACCTCTGGTCCCGCTCGGATTCCCCCACCCCACACCACAGTCTTAAGTCACTTGCTCTCCTGTACTCAGGGAGGGTCTGCATGGAGGGTGGGCACAAGGATGTGTGGATGGATGGACAGACAGGTGGACAGGTGGACGCGCTGCTTCCTGGAAAGAGGGCTCCTTCAGAAACAAGTTCTCCAAAAGGAAGGAATGCATGCTGGAGAAGGCACCGGTGATATGTGAAATGGGGAGGCTCACAGAGAAGTCCCGCGAAAGAATTTTAGTTTAAAAACACATTATATTTGCGTCATCCTTGTCTTCATGGAGCACCTTCAAAATTCAGTTCTGTCATGCTCACGGCCCCGCGTGAGGCAGGAGTAGCTGGAAATACTGAGTGACGTTTTCCAAAGTGAGAATCAAGAAGTCTCTGGCTAAGGGTTTCAGCGCTGGCCTTGTCTCTACCAGAGAAGCCCTGAGCAAAGAGGAAGGGGTTGAGAAATCCTGTTGTGAGAAGAGGGAAGTCATTGGATCGGTCCCTGTTCCTCAGTCCGTCCTTTCTCGAGTACCCTGGGCCGAGGCACTCGGTGCTGAGGGTGTGGACGGGTGGCCCTGTGCGTGGACACTGAGAGAAGCAGATGGACGCCGGCCACGCAGTCGCCCAGGAAGGGCTCTGGAAGCCAGGGCGAGACAGCACCTCGGGGGCACATGGCAGGGACACGGCACCGGTCTCATCGGTCTGAGGACAAGCTGGGGGGCAATGGCATTTCCAGGGCAAGGCTGCGACTGGGGCCACCAAGGGCAGCTCACAGAGCCAGGTGAGGCCCAGGGTATTCGGAAGTCTGAGGAACAGAAGACGCGCACAGGTCCTCGGCGTCATGGGACAGGGAGGGAGGTGAAATACTTCACTGCACTTTCACACTTCGTGTGCCGAGTCAGCGTGAGGCAGGGGCCCCTCCGGGTACAGCTGGGAAGTGAGCAGGAGTGTGCGCTGGCTTGTGGTACGGGAAGCAGGAAGGGAGTTTGTGCCAAGAGAAGGGAGTGTCCCATGCTGTGACTCCTGGCCTGACATGGCAGCCCCACACCCCACCCCGTCAATGGGCAAGGTCACTGCCAGGGACTGCCTGCGGCCCCAGAGGGGCTACAAATGTGACTACGCATGATTTGCTTTCCCTTGGGAGAGTGAGCGGCATGTCAGAGGCCCTCCATCACTGTCTGAGGCCAGAGCCAGACGGAGGCCATGATGGATGGGGGAGGGCAGGGAGGGCCGAGAGGACAAGCTGGCGCCCAGAGTGCCAGCCCAGCATGTTTCCAGGACTGGGATCTCTGAGGAGCCACTGAGGACCCACAGACCCTCACTCAGCTGAAGGCAAACATGCCAGGTTGGTCCTGCTGTCAGCTTGGAAGCTACGTTACATGTCCTTGCCACTAAGCTAAAGAGAAAGATGGCCAGTCCTGTTGAACTCTGCAAACCCGACTGCTGTGGACTGACGGTGATTTATCCCCTCAGACTTAGGCAGTTTAATCACTGTCACAGTTTCTACCCTGATGTCCCCTATAGCCTCACACACCTGTAAGTGTAGCCTTTGGAAGGTGACAGGATTCTGAGGGCTTGTAACTGACTCCCTCTTAGGAGGAAGGGTCTGGTCAGAAGAGACCGGTCACTGTGGGTGTGGCTTGGGAGAGTTTATAAAGAAAGGAGCACACGTGAGATGTAAGGCTGACAGAGGAAACCTGACCAGATCCTGTGTCTTGTGGTTTTGACTTCCAGTGTCCAGACTTGTGAATGAAGAAAAATTCTTTTCTTTGTAAGGTGTCCTGTCTTGGATATTCTGTTATAGTAACATAAAGCTGATGGGTGCACTGCCATTTAAACCAGCTGCTTGTATCTGTTTTCAAACATATTTCAACATATTTCAAACATATTTTCTGCAAGCACTTTTCTTCAAACTGGTGTCCTCCTGTGTCACCTTTGTGGCACCTTGCCCCATTTCCCAAAGTTTGTAATGCTCCTCCTCCATCCTTCTTGCATCAACAAAAAAGTGAAACTTGAAACTTCACAGGGCTGCTGCCACAGCTCTGGCAAAAGCTCCCATGACAGCAGCAACTCCTTCCTCCTCACTGCTCTGTCACTTGCAGGCCGAGTTTTCCACAGCCCCAGCGGGGCCTCATGGGAGTGGGGTCCTGGACTCACCAGGGCTTCCTTGTCTGTGCACCCAGGGGTCCACACGACTGTCGTTACCCAAGTCCTGTCTGTGAGGAGAACTTGGTTTGATATACATCTGGCCAAAAACGCAGCAGAGCCTTCTCTGGAGGAGCAAAGGGTCCACCCTTGGAGATGCAGCCAGGATTGGTGGCTCCTCTTTACCTAAAATGAGCCTTTAAAACCCACGTCCAGCTGTGGCCTGCTACTTCATGGTGTGTGTTGGTGATGTGACACAAAACCAGAGGGCAGGAGCATCCCCTGGTCCCCTGGTCCTGAGATCTGGTGCACTGCTGAAGCCTCTGCGTGTCCACGCCATGGTCTGACAGCCAGCACCCTCACCAGAGACTGGGCCACAGGGACAAGGGCAACAGAGGTGCTGGCACCTTGCTGCTTCCCAAGGGCACCTGAGTGCCAGCCCACGTGGGGCTGGGGTACAGTTTTCTGAGTAGATTGGAAAGCACAGCGGTCCAGCGGGTATTAGACTGAATACATAAGGACCCACACTCTCCACTTGTCACCTGTCTCCTCTCCTAATTCTCCCTGTCTGTGGGAACTTTGGCCTCATTAGCAGATACTACAGTTATTATAACACAACCGAGAATCTACTTTTGATCCTTTTATCTCGTGATCTTTTTATAATTTTGCTCTGTCTTTCCAAATATGCTATTGTAGGTGGCAGACTATTGTCACATGCCACTTTAGCTTGCCTACATGTTTTCAACCAACATTTATTAATTTTTTTTTTACTATTTTATTGGTACCGGGGATTGAAATCACGGCCTTGAACTTGCCAGGCAGGCGTTCGTGCCCCTGAGCTGAATCCCAGCCCCTCAGGCAACATTTCAGACGCTCATGGGCCAACCAGGTCTTCTTTAGAAGTCACTTCTCTGCCACCAGGCGCTCCCCCATCACCTCACAGAGGCCCAGGAGGTTGATGGACTGTTCCGTGGGCAGCAGGGACAAGGACCGAGTCTCAGGAACTGTAACCCCCGCCTGGCTGGTGCTCAGCTGAGTACTTATCCACACTGGCTCCTCGCTTTGGAATGAAGCTCTTACGACGGCAGGGTAGCAGGGATGCCCCCCTTTTTTCTTCCGAGGACGAACCGAGTAGGATTCTGACCTCAGTGCTGTAGAAGCGGCTTCACATTAATTTTCATAGATTCCTACTGGGGCAGGGAGGCCTAGCTGTGGGTGAATCCGATCCCCCGTTTCCCTTTGTGAGGAAAAATTTTCCATTTATTTTACTCCCATTCTGCCTTTAAAAAAAAACAACTCAGAATTCTCCAGGGAAAAAGATGTTATATTATGTAAATAAAAGGAGACAGATGGGTTAAAGAGGGGGGGAAGAATATTTCCATTTTAGCTCAGCCTTGGAAATCTAGGCCAGCACTGATAAAAATTGAAGAAACACAGATTGAAGCCCGATCTGTCTTACAAGGCAGAGACCTCAGCGCTGAGGCTCAGAAAGCAGCGGCTGGGATGAGACCGCCCTCCGAGGCTCCAGACGGCCGCTTCCCGGCCGGGCTTGCTCGGGTTCGCTTTATGTTTTTGCTTCATAATTTGAGTCATCACTTATCAGAATGAATCACAGGCTTTTGATGTGAAATCCTGAGGACATTTCAGAGGTATAAAGCGAGCTATGCCAGAGCTACCCAGCCCGCCACACTGGTCCTGTGAGGCTCCTTTGACCAGCGTCGATTGGACATCTAAACCCTGGCTCGGTGACATTTTCATTAGCACTTCTTATTCCAGGTTCTGGCTCCTCAATTTTAACGCCTGTCTTACTAAGAAAGAGTCGAGGCTGATTAATCAGAAATGTATCACTTTCAATTTAGCATCTTCAAAAGAAAAATAATTAAGAACACCTTGCTGCGTGAGGAAGGACTGGTCATAACTAGAATTTGAAAGAGTCACTGCAAACATGATGAAGACAGTGTGACAGCAAACATCAGTGGCAGAGAGATGAGAATAAGCGGGGGGATAACGGGGGGCCGCATGAAGCCTGTTGGTTTGAATTCTGGGTAAGAAATGACTCAGCCCCTGGCTGCTTGCTGGGTCTCCAGCCTGCGCTGACTCATAGGGAAGGGGGTGGGCGACTCATCCCTGTCTCCATCAGTTAGGACGGGAGAGCTCAGCATACTGAGCCTCCGGGACCAGCACTGTGTGGAGCCCTCACCTGCATGTGCTGCCTTGACCCCAGGACCTTAACCTGGGCGTGGACTTTGGGAACTCTGCTGTCCCTGCTGGGCGAGTCGGGGAGGCCTGAGATTTCTGGGGAGCCCTCCTTGGCGCTGACCCTCTGGCTTCTCCCAGCCTCCCCTTTACTCTCTGGGGCCTGAGGTTGCCCTCCTGAAGCTGCTCCTGTGACTTCCTCGTAAGTTGTTCTGAATCGCCAGGTCCACCCTGCCCAGCGGCCTGCCTGTCACCTCCAGCCCCCGCCTGTCTGCTCATTTGCCTCAGAACCCCGCCAGAGCAGCCGCAGAGGAGTATCTCTCCTAAATCCCCACCGGCCCGGGAGCTGAGGGAGCCGTGAAGAAGTCAGAGAGGCACTTGTCCGGCTAAAATGTTGTGTATCTGCCACACAGGCTGCCAGGCTCACAGTCCCAAGACTTAGTAAACTTAAGGTTTTGTGACTGCACGGGCAGTCCTCGCTTAACCACTGAGCTCATTTCCTGCAATGAGGTCGTTAAATGAACTGGTCGCTAAAGGAAGAACTGTCTATAGTACGTACATTACAGTCCCCGGAGCAAAGAGATGGTCAAGGGAAGCTGCAACAGGATGACTTCGCCGTTATTTGCACAACTCTTACACGCAGCACTGAAATGTAAAACAAAACAGCACAGAAAACTACAGCCCTGTACTGCACAGTGCAATGGGCAAAGATCACAGTGCCGCGCGGTACAAGAAGCCACCTGAGGCCACACTGCCGCCCACCGCCCTGCTTCCTTGGATTCAAATGGGGCGGAAACTCGGAGCAGCCACCCTGGGATGTGAACCTGAATGGTTCACCCAGCAGCGTGGGTGTTACGCAAGGCATACATCGTTGTCTAACCCTCGCAACCTCCGGTGTTTGGGGGTAGCCGGTGCTGACAAAGGTGCTCACATAAAAACCTGTCGCGCTTCGTGCCTGGCGTAGTTGAGGGCTCTGCCTACATCTCCATGTCAGACACGGGCTGACCTCTTTGAAGACAGATGCATGACCTAAGCGGCAGCCTTCGGCGGTGGAGGAGTGATGTGCGACCACCAGTGGACCAGGCAGGGGGTCCCCAGCCCTCTGCAGGGATGCCATGCCCTCAGACTGCGTGGACACGTCCCCAGGACTACGCACTATGGAGACCTGGGAAAGGTCTCTCTGAGTCTTCTTCATCGGGGGATGACACAGCAGAACTGTAACTTCCAGATTGTGCGGTGAAGCACAGCGCCCAGCACAGCTATGTGTGATCTTTCCAATGGAAATTTAACTTTTAGGTAAGCAGTATTTCCACAGGGTATGAACAATTTCATGAAATTAATTTGTTTTAAATGTTTAATTTAAAAAAAGGGTCAGGGGTATAGCTTAACGGAGTAAGTGCCTGCCTGGCAAGCACAAGGTTCTGAGTTTGAGTCCTAGTACCACAAAACAAAACAAACAAACAAAAAGTTAATATAAAAAATTACTCAGTGAAAATTGTTCCCCACTCCTATCCTCCAGCTACTGTCCCATCGCATGCCCTTGTTAACTGTCTCAGGGATCCTTCTAGAACCTCCTTATACGTAAGTAACCGAATACAGTGGTACCTCAGTTCATGGATTCAGTTCTTCCCACGATTCTGGCTGCAAACCAAACCGGTTGGAAACCAAATCCAATTTTCCCATAAGATCAACACCTAACCTCACCACTGAATTCTATTCAGTTTGCAACCACTCTGGTTTGTGAGCAGAATCATGGAAAGAACCAAGTTTGTGAACTGAGGAACTATTTATGTTACAGATTTTTTTACTCTCTCCACCTGTGAAAATAAATAGTAGGCTCTAGGTACTGTCTCACTTGATCTTGTTTTCATGCAAGATTATATTCTGGAGATGTTGCCTCCTTTCTATGCCGCAGGCCCCTTCTGAGCGCCTCGGGGGCCGTCTGACGGCCAGGTGGTAGACGTCTGCTGCATAACCTCACTCCTCTCTTGGGATACACAGGTTCAGTCTTCTGTTATCACAGTCAGTGCGGTGATGGGTCGTGTTATTTTGGACATGTGCTGTTAGGCCAAATCCGCCAAATCGGTACGGCTGATTTGCGGACGTGTACATTTGTCACTTTAATCACCCGAGGTACGCTATATGCTGATTCACCCCATTTCCAGCAATTTTTGATGCCTATTTCTGCATCCCAATTGAGTATGTTGCCACACATTTGGGGTTATTGCCAGCATGGTAGTGGAAAAGTACTATCTTGATGGAATTTTAATTTGCATTTTTCATTGAGAGTGAGATTTTTCATTATGAATGACATTTTCCTTATGAGTATTTTTCATACATTTAAGGTTCATTTGTGTTTCTTTTTATGTGGATTTGCCAATTTTTCTTTGGCCATGTTTGCCTTTTTCTTACTGGTTCCTAAGAACTCTTTATCTGCTAGGAAATTAGCTCTTTCTCCATGAAATGAATTTCAAATATCTTTCTTATTTCATCTGTCTTTTGGCTTTGTTTGTGAATATTTATTTGGTTAGTTGGTTAGTTTAGGTTTGCCTTGCTCTTAATTTATCATTTTTAAATTTTCTTTTGGATTTAATAACCTATTTAGAAATGTGTTTGTCATACCAAGACACGGTATTGCTATGTTTTCTTTTAGTGTTTTTATGGGTTTTATTGTTTGCATTACTGCTGTAACCATGTAAAGTGTACAACTCAGTGTGTTAGATGTATTCACATTGTGAGAGTATCACCACCCACCATGTCTAGAACTTTGCTATCAGAAATTGAAATTCTGCTCATTAAACTGCAGTACTAATGACCCCTTTCCAACCCCCATTAACCAGGGTTCAACTGTACGTCTCTGTATTTGACTAGTCTCATTTTGTGCCTGGCTTACTTAACTCAGCAAAATGCCATCAAAGTACATCCATGTTGAGGTTTGTTTTAAAATTTTATTTTAAAGAAGTAAATAACATTCCACTGCACACATATACCATGTATATTTTGTGTGTTTATCCACTCATCCACTGGTGGTCACATTAGCATTTATTTAGGATTTTCTACACATTAAATCCTGACATTTGTGAACAGGCATAATTTTCCTTCTTTGTTTCCGGTTTGAATCCCTTTCCATGAATTAGTAGGTATTCCTCCTCCTTCAGTTTTGAAAGTGTTTAAGAAGAACTGATGGTAGTTTTTAAACATTGGTTGGCTTTAAACAAGAACGTAATATGATGCAGAGATTTTATGTGTTTGAAGGTTGTCCTTACTGATTCAGTCTCCCATTCCTTCAAGATTCTGCTTTGGTAGCTTTTGTATGTCTAAGAATTTGTCTGTTTCATCTATGTTATCCTACTTGCTGGCAAATAATTGCTCCTAACATTCTCTTATATTCCTTTTTATTTTTATAAAGTTGGTTTGGATGTCCTCACTTTCATTTCTGACTTTAACAGTTTGAATTTTTCTTAATAAGTCTAGTTAAAGGTTAGTCAATTTTATTAATCCTTTAGGGGAGCCAACTCTTGGTTGCTTTGATTTTCTGCTTGCCCCTTCTTTCACTATTTTACTTATCTTTGTTCTTTTCTTTATTATTTTCTTCTTTCTGTTAGCTTTGGGTTTAGTTTGCATTTCATTTTCTAATTTGTTTATGTGTAAAATCACCTCATTGATTTGAGATCATTTTTAGCTACACATTCGCAGCTACAAATTTTCCTCATTACCATTTTTGCTTTATTGCATATTTGTGCTTGCATTTAAATCTGTCTCTAAGTGTTTTCTGGTTTTCGCTGTGATTCTTCTTTGACCTATTAATCATTTGAGTGTGTTGTTAAATTTCTGCAAATTTATGAATTTGTTGCTATTTCAGGCACCCCAGACCCAATCCCTACAATCATGTTCAGAGAAGATTCTTCATGTTTTCTGTGTTTTAAATCTATGGAGACTTAGATTTGGCCTAATGTATGGTACATCCTAGCAAATATTTAACGTACATTAGGAACAAAATTATTCTTCTGCTGTTGGGCAGAGCTTTCTGTCCATTCATGTTAGCTCTCGCTGCTTTACTGTGGTAACCAAATCCTTACTGTCTTTTGTCTGGTTGTTCTGTTCACTAAAGAGCAGGATACAAAGCCTTCAACTATTATTTTAGAACACTGTGTTTATCTTTTCAATTCTGTTATTGTTTGCGTCACATATTTTAAAGACCTTTATTAAGTGTGTTAATAGTTACAACTGTTATATTGCCTTGCTGTTGATATTATCAATATGTAATATCCATTCGTTTCTCCATAATTTTTTAAAATTTCAAGAATATATTTTTCTGATAGCAGATGACTCCACTCTCTTTTGGTTGCACTTTGCATGGAACAACTTTTCCCATCTTTTCATTTTCAGTCTATTTATGCCCTCGGATTTAAAGTGAGTCACTTGTAGAATGAATAATATAATTGGAACATTTTTAATCTACACTGCCAGTCTCTTTTTTCTTCTTGTTTACTGAATTGTTGTCTTCTTTGGTGTCTAATTTTTGTTGTGAAATTTTAAAATTTCCTTCCCACTTCCTCTTTTTTGTATTCTGTATAGATATTTTCTTTGTGTATATATAGATATTTTTTGTATTCTATGTAGAGATTTTCTTTGTGGTTACTATGGTAATTATACCTAACATGCTAACGTTAGAGCACTCTAATTTAAATTTATATCAGCTTGTCTTCAAAAGCATACAAAATTGATCTTATTTGACTCTATCTTTTTCAGTTACTGATAGCACAAATTACATTTTTATGCATTGTATGTCTAAAAGCAAAAACTAATAATTCTTCCTTACCTATTAATCTTTTTAAATTATGTAGATAAGAAGCGGAGTCACACACCAAAAATATTTCTCATTTTTATCTTTCCTGAAGAACTTTATATTTTTATATATCTTCAAATTTGTACCTACTAGCCTTTCTCTTCAACTTAAAAGGCTTCCTTTAACACTTCTGATACAGTGGGTCTAGTAAAAATGAATCCCATTGAATTTGTTGGTTTGGTGATGACAATTTCTCACAAATTTTTGAAAGATAATTTTGATTTCTGTAGAATTACTGACTGTGGTATTAACCACATCAACTTTATAAGAAGTGTCCACTGACAGGTTTAGCATAGTTCTGCATGTATCTGGACGATGGACTTAATGGAAGAGGGAAGAGACATCCTGGGCGAGGGTGGCACCAGCCAATAGGCTTGTAGCCTGGGTGGAATAAAAGGGAAAGAAGCAAGTCTGGCTTCTGCTGACTGGGGGAGCTCCAGTTTCGCCATCACCTTTGGAGGTCCATCTCCAGGCTCCCAGCACAGACTCTTCAGCCTTCTGGCCCAGACCCTTACTTTGTGACACAGATGTGCACAGAATGCTACAGTAGCTCCAGGCCTTTGACTTTTGACTGCAGATGTCTCTCACACACACATGACTCTTCGCCTGTTCCTCTAGTAAACCCTGACACATTGGTTGACAGGTTTTATCTTCTTTAAGTACTTTATATAATCCTGTTTTCAACCTCCAAGATTTTGCCTGAAAATCTTTCAATAATCTCAACTACCCCTCGTATGTGGCAAATGAGTGTTCCTTGGATACCTTCAAGATTCTTGGTCCTTGTCTTTTGAAAATGTCGTTATAGCACGTCTTGGTGGGTCTCATTCAGATTCGCTCTTGTTGGAGTTCACTGAGCTTCTCAGATTTGTAGATTCATGTCTTTCCTCAAGGGCGGGACATGGCAGCCATGGTTTTTCCTGGCAGTCTTGGTGCTCCTTCCTCTCTTTCTTCCTTCTTTTCAGAGTGTTGTGATTCCTATAATGCTTCATGGTGCCCTGAAGTCCCTCAGGTTCTTTGTTGTAGTTTTGTTTTCTTTTAATGAGTACATATTAATAATACAGAATGGTAAGGTTCATTTTTGGAATTTGGTAACATTCCACACAGAATGAGAGGAAATTCCTATGACCATTTTCCTTACGGTTTAGCAGGTCTTAAGTGACCCATATGTAGTGTCCTTTCCTTCCACGCAACACACCTTATGAAGCACAGAACACTTTCTGCAGCATAGGGTGTCCTCAGGGACGAGAAGTACCCTCCATTGGGGCACAGAGATAGAAACTGTGATGACAAATGCAAGGTGCAATGAATCAAGAGCTGCTACAGCTTCAGACCAAGACATGCGGCAGAGGGCAGCTGACTGATTCTCCTGGGATTCAAAGACATTTTCAAGCAAACACAGCATTTAAACTGAGCCCTAAAGGGTGGGTGAAATCTCAGCAAATATAAATATGGGGAAAGCAACTCCTGATGGGCAAAATCAGCAATCAAAAGCACAGCACTAGAGCAGTGCAGACATTTCTGGGGCACCGTGGCTGTCTGGCTCCCCTGGCATGCAGGACACGTAGGAGACAGAGAGCCAAGTTGAGAGTGGGACTGTGAGAGTCAGGGTCTGGGACCCCATGGTCAGTGTGATTTCCTTATCCTGCAGTGAATAGGAGAGAGTTGGAGAATCAGTTCAATTCAGTGATTTGTCAGTTCAATTCAGAATCAGTTCAATTCAGTGATTTGTTTGTTTGTTTACTTTGTCCTGAACTGACAGAGAGTGACATAGTTGCATTTGTGAGTTGGAGGAGATTTGGAAATGCAGAGTCCTGAAGGCGGAGCCCATCACAGGCTACCCCCAGTGGCCCCGAGGTTGGAGGCTATCAGCAAGCCCAGGGTGGGGGTGGGGCTTCCAATGTTGCCGTTTACTTGAGTAAAAATCAGAGGCAGCAAAGGTTCAGGAATCCCTTGGCCATCTGTGTTCTGGAAAATCGCTTACCACGAAGAAGCACCTTTCACCGTGTGAACTGCAGGAGACACATCACGGCTCCTTGAGAACCTAGGGCGAAGCCACACACAGACCTTCCAAGTTCCCACTGCCTCAGGAGTGATTAGCTCAAATCTTCTATCCAGTGGGAACAAGATGCTTGCTAACCAGACTCTGGTGATTTCTCTCCCTTCCCCCAGCTCCTCAAATGTGGTCAGCCTCAGCCTGAGTTAGCAGAGAACCCCTTGGGGCAGGTCATTCCCCAGACTGCTAAGAGGGTGCCTCTGCCTAACCCCTGCTCCTTGCAGACATATGTGCTCCTATCCACCCCCCAAGGGCATCACGCTGAACCACCCCTCCCCAGGGTGACCGCCGCTTCCCCAAGGCAGCTGTCCCTTCCCCATCCTGCACCCTTCTCAACAGAGTCTGTCTTTCCTTGCTTTTCTCTTGACAGTCACACATATTCAGGACACAGCTTCAGCCAGAGATGGCCACTGATGGGATAAGAATTTGAGGCCAAGCAGGGATGGGGGAACCAAGCCGGGCTGAGAATTAGAGCCGGAGAGGCCAACTGAGCAGGAAGTGTGTCAAGGTTTCTTCCCTCTATTTCTAGCGGTGGTTTTAGTTGGGTTTATTTGTTTTCTTCAGTTTTAATTTTTGGAAGAGAAAAACTGGGGAAAACTTCTTCATGGACCTTCTACTTTCAAGATACCACCCACCTGAGTCTTCTTTTAAATCCCCAAATACCACAGCATTGAGCCTGGTGATTTTTTGCTTTGCATCCTTGTGTTAGTTTCTATTATTGTGACAACAAAACCTGAGAAAAATCAACATTAAAGCGGAATGGTTCACTTTGGCTCAGAGTTCCAGGGGGTTCCTTCCATGGTGACCAGTTCCATGTTTACAGCCTGTGTTGAGAAAGAGTACCATGGCAGAAAGATGTGACGGAGATGAGCTGCTCGCCTTCCGGCAGCCAGGAAGCTAAGACAATAAAACACCCGGAGAGCAAGGTCTGGAGAGAAGATTCCGTCATCTGAGCTGTTCATCCATTTAGGCCCGCGTTCTAAATTTTCGTCATCCCCAAATATGCCATCAAATTATGAATACAGTCATGGATTAATTTAATGATGAAGTTAGAGGCCTGCTTCCCCAAAACCCATCAGCTGGCATCCAAGCCTTCAGAACAATGAGCCTTTAGGGGAGACACTCCTCTTAGCCAATCAAGGGCTCCATGCATGTGGTGTAAAGAAGGGCTAAGTCCAAATACCAAATAATGCTTATCACTGCAGCGTTTTCACACATGCATGTAACATGCTTCATTCTCACCCACTTTCCCTGTTGCCCCCCTCAAAGTTTGCTTCCTTAGAAGAAACAATTTTAAGTATTCTTACCACAAAGAAAGGATGATATTTGAGCTGATTACCCTGATGTGTATGAAAGAAATATCTTTCATAGATATTTATGTGACAAAGCTTGTTTCTCATAGAGATATCCTAGCTGTTCCAGTCCCCAGCTTACTTTTTCAATGCTTTCTGAATAGTTGGTCACTAACCCAAGCTCTTACCTTTCGGCATCTTTGGTGTGCTTCACCTTTTCCATTGGCTAAGTCACACCTAAAGAGAAGTCAACCCCGGATTTCCCCCAGAAACACTTCTCCAGCATCCTTTCTGGGTGATGAGACAGAGAGAGACCACGCATTAAGGACTGAACCCCCAGAGCAGTGGTACTGGACACATAAACCGGTCCCAGATATGCAGTTAGTGATTCTTCCTTAAATGTGAGCAAAGAAAATATTTCTGAAGGAGTGTGACAGGTGCCCAGGAAGATGGGTTGGTGGCATGTTTTTTGTGCTACGCAGTAAACTTGACAGGGGAAAGGAGGAGGAGGAGACCCTGGTCCGGCAGCCACAGCCACAGCCGCAGCACAGACAGACAGGCACCGCCCCCACGATGGTGGCCCTGGTGTCTGCGGGCCTGGACCTGGGAGGGACAGGGACAGGGGTTGGAGGAGTGGCCCAGACCCCTCCACTGCTGGAGCCACAGTGAGACTCGGCTGATTTGAGTAAGGACTGGGGTTCCCATAGCCTCACATCAGTCACTCATTTATTCATTCAGTTTCCCTAACATGAAAAGGTCTACAGTTTCCTAGTGGAGGAAAGCATATTTTTTTTAACTTTACCTAGTAGGCAGCTTATTCAGTTAGAAGCACACATAAGATCTCTGGATTGTTGAAAGTTCTGTTCTTGTGCTCTCTGAATAAAACTACTCGGAATAGAACAGTATTATTCGCATAGTGCCTCTATGGGAAATAAGGGCCGTAATCACATTCCATTTTTTTCATTAATTTTGCCACTTAAGCTGAAATACCCAAGGAATTGTATGAGGATTATTGTTGTGATGCATAATTTTATAAAACTTTTGTTTGAAGGCTGCCTTGGCAGAATTATTTTCCTTGGTGAACTACAAATGGTAAAACTCCTTTGGTATAAATGAACAGCTCTGAATTTGCCTAATCCAAAAACAACAAGCAAAAAACAAATGAACAGCAACAACAACATCGACTTGCTTCTGAAAGAGCTTTTGTAGGTTAATTCATCATATTTTAGCTTAGAAAAAATGGTGAAAGAGTAAAAGCTGTTTCACTACCCAAAATAGTGGGCGTGGTCTCTTCCAGACTCCGTAATTTCCTGAACCCTTGTTGGTTCAGTGTGGAGGCCCAGATCAAAGCATGAGGTCCTGAGCCTGTTTCTCCCAGGCTGAGCTCTGTCCCTGGGGTGTCTGAATGCAAATGGCAACAGGGTGGGTCTCGGGAGGGCACCCAAGGAGAGGCCCACAGAAGTGGTGTCCCGGCCGCCAGCCTTGCCCTCCTTTCCAGAACGCGCGTCTGATGGATTCTCCGCAGCTGAAGCTCTGTCCTGCTCCTGTGAGTTTCCGGCAAACAGCTCGAGTGTGCAGGAGCTCTGGGTCTCCGTGGTATCTGACCGACCTGCCCAGTGGCCTCACCCCCACCTGGTCTCGAACACCTCACGCAGCCCCTGGGCCCAGATCTGAGCCAGTACTTTCCCTGCCCCAAAGACCCACACAGGGCCCGATGACAGCTTCTGTTCCCCAGGCTAGATGTGGCTTGAGGACCCTCCGTGTGGGTCAGCTCTCCCTGCCGCTCTCATCCCGAGCCCGGGCGGGACTCTGTGGTGGCTCCCCGGGTGGTGCTGGCGCTGCAAACTGTTCCTCCCTCTACCTTTCCCTCTGGGCCTTCATCAAGGGCAGGATGAGTGGGCGCAGAGTTGGGAAAGTCTGATATCCGGGGCGCTGTGGAAGGGAACCCAGAGAGAGAGGAGTGAGGCGTGAGGGGTCCCAGCCCCGCACTGTGGCTGCCCTGAGTGCTACACCTGGGTCACCTACCCCGCTGGGTGCAGTCCCCGGTACGCACAGTTGACAGTGTCAGTGTTTGCAGGTGACCTGAGTTTGTCCAGCCCAGCAGCGGGCTAAGTAATTTCCTTGCTATCTTGCATTCATTTTTAAAATGTTTTCAGTATTTTACCTCTCTCATCATCTCCTTTCCCCAGTCTAGTTTTAGAAAAACGTAAATGAGAGGATGATTAACTGGCTAATGTCATCGGCAGCTCCAGTGTGGACAGAAGATGGCAGGCATGGAGTGATGGACAGTGCGACTTCTGGACAGGCATTCAGAAGCGGTCAGCAGCACGAAGTGCCTGCTGGTAGCAGAGCCCCGTGGCCTGGAGGACTGAGCAGGAGACAGGCCTCGCAGGGCAGGACCCTCCACTCGTTTGCTAGGTGTGTGTCTCTTTGTTCCCTATGGAGTGCACGGTACTTCACTAAGGGCAAGGGAGTCAGCCTGGCTGCAGAGAGGCAGACATGATTTTAAGTACAGTTTGTGAGAAAAGATGGAAAGGGAAGGACTCGGCAGGCAGGGGTGAGAGCCACAGACGGCAGGATCCTAAATGACTGCAGAGTCTCACAGGCCGTGTCTGGGCTGTGCCTTTTGATCTCAGCTCCTAGGATGGGGCCGCTGGGGTGGGGCATCCTGTTAGAAGAGAACAGTATGGGCCAGGTCAACTTCAGGTGACCACTCAGAGGCCTGCCGTGGCCAGGAGCAGAGCAGAGAGGACAGAGGACCAGGTCATGTCAGAGACAGACAAGGACATTAGTAAAGAGAGAGCGGTACTCACCCTCCTCACACACGCGTCTCATGAACCTCTCACGCCCACTGTTTACTGCTCCTATCATAGCAAAACCCCCAGACAACTCACCTCTCCCGGCTCCAGCAAGAGGGCATTTTGCGGAGGAGGAAATAGGGGCCTTAGACAGGGGGGTAACAGGCTCGAGGTCACACAGTTAGCTGGGCTGGAATAGCTGGAATCCAGGCGCAGCTCCCTCTGGCTCTAAAGCCACAACTGTTTCAGGAACAATAAAGGAATTTCCATGGTAGAAGCACACATCTTTCTGGGCAACCGGCAAGGGGGGCCTTACTCCAACTGGGAAAGAGCAGAGTCGGGACACCAGGCCTTCTGGACAGTGACACAGGAGAGGACACCAAGTGACAGGTCGTGGGGCCGAGAGGCTGCATCCTGGGAGCGGAGCGGCTGCGGCACGTGTGCTCCCAGCTTGACCTTGGCTCGTTTTTATTGGGTAACTGGGACCCATTACTCTCCACGCCCATCACCGAAATGACGGGGCCGGGGACAGGGCCCACGCGCATCTTTTCATATGCACACAGAGAATTCTGGTTTTGTGACTAAACCTCCGGTTTGGAGCTAAGTCGCTGAGTTCTACTAAAGGCAAAGCACCCTTTCCGCAGTGGTCTCTGTGGACCCCTGAGCTTCGGTGCGTTCAAAGCGCGCCGGATGTCACCTGCTCTCGGTACTTCTGTTTGCTTCAGGTTTCTAGGTCTCTTTGGGTAAAAGGCTCTCAGAAATCTATCAGCAGCCACTTGGGCAAGAAGCAGATGCTGGCAAACAGAAAACAGGCACGGGAATTCATCTGTGCCCGCAGACCCGAGGCCTCCCCGCAGAGCGGACCTCTGCGCAGGCGCTGTGCCAGCATCTCCGCCCCAGACCCTCCGTCCCCTCGCTGTCCAAGCAGTGTTCTCAAAATGCCACTTTGACACCTGCTTCCCACGCCAAAGCTCTTCCTGGCTTCCTCCCCCAGAGGGGCACGACCCACAGCCCTCCAGGTTACCCTCGGAGCCCTCGCTGTGACCTGTGCTGTCTGTCCTTTGGGGCCACCTCTGTGGGACCACAAATGCATCTGGGGTCCTCAGCTGCCCCCTGCAGAGCCTCTACAGAACGCCAGGCGTGGTACAGGGACTGTGTGCTGCGCTCCAGGAGAAGAGGTGTTGCCTGCCCACGTGACCTGGAGGGGGCCCCGGGGAGCTTTTGAGAGCCGTCGAGGCTCAGATCCCTCACCATGGCAGATGAAGCGGATTCCTGCGTTTGGGGGGTCACAGGACCCCGTGGGGGGAATGGCGTTCACCTGCTTGCTTTCCAGCGTCTTCAGCTAGAGCAGCCCACCACGGAGCATCCACGCGGCCTTTGGAAGGGCCTGTCCATGCTGTAATGAGAGTTACACTCTCAGGGCCCCCAGAACACCACGAAATTAGAAATGAGCCAATATAGATTTGTCTGCATTAGTTTAAAAACCAGGTAGCTTCTTTCCAGACCTTGCTTATATAGCAGTCTGCAAATACTTAATCACCTTATGCAAACGTATGTTCTGTACCAGTGTTAGTTCGGAGATAGCACTTTGGCATGCAGGAGGCCTTGTGTGCTCGCCACACACGTGACTGACTAGTGCAGTTTTCATACATTTTTAATTCATTGCAAACATTTGAAAACCAGAAGATTTTTCTCATGAAAAGCAGATTTCTGGCTTCTCTCGAGCACAAGCTGCTCTGGTGTTTTGGGTTGGAGGGGGGTGGGATTTGCACACCTGATGACACTGTGAGCTAGGGTGGACCAGGACCCACAGGTCCCAGCAGGCTTTCACCTGCACAGGCTCTGTTGGCTCCATGGAACCCACACAAGGACCCAGGAATCCTCAGAGCCCGACAGTGTGTGGCCCGGTGGACCTTACCCCTTTCTCGTCACCCTCAAGGCCTTGGCATAGAAGCGAGGCCTGCAGGAGGAGCGAAGGGAACAGATGGGGTTGGTGAGGAGTGGGACCTAACCAGGCTGTCAAACCCTGGGAACAGGGACCTGGTGCGACTGCTGTGCCCGAAATTCCCATTTAATCAGCCTGGCCATTGCCAGACTTAGAATCTCTCCAGAGCCAACTGCTCAACCCTCTACGTACTTACAAAAACGTTGAACACAGTGGTTTTTAAAAGTAGATACACACACATGCATAGCAACAGGATTTATGCTGAAATCTCATCACTGTGGACACTGCAGACTAAATTTTGGTCCAGAGGCCTAACGTTAACTTTCCTTAACCGCGGAAAGAACGCCGGCTGACCACATGAGCCTTCAAGCGGATTGCTTTAAAATGCTTTATAGAAACTAGAATTTTTAATGACAAATTGAAACACTGACTTAGACTAAATATAATTAACATTCTCTATTGTAAAAACAACAAAAATATGGAAGTGACCACAAGTACTTTTATTGTATGGAGTCCCTGCTACTTTTTATCACATTGCCTAAAATTCCATTTCTATTTTAATTACGATAGCATAATTGTTGTGATTGTTAGAGCTGCTTATGCTGCAGAGCTAATCATCCGAGGGGTCCTCAGAGGGAACCTCCTCATCCGCTGAGGCTTAATGTAGCCCCAACACCTTTGTCCCCCAAACTGGGATCTGCTGATGACCCACTGTGTCCTGGCCGGAGAAATCTCCACCATTTCCGGCCGATCTGCTTGATTATGGATCTGACAAGTGCCAGATTAATTCATGCAATGACTTTTGCGAGGACTTTTATTATTTCCAATAGCTTGCCAAGTTTGAATATTTTCGCATGATTATGCTTACTTGTTGATTTTAATATGCATTGGCTAGGCTACAGCTCTCAGTCTATGAAAAATTCACAGCTAATGAAAAGTTTTTCTGCAATTAAAAACAAAACAACAGAGAGTTAAGTGAAACTGAATGTAAATTCAGCAAGCAGTCTCCTGCCAGAGAAAATATTGGTGCAATAGATTTCAGTGGCCTAGTTTACCAGTTCACTCTGTTAAATCCTCAAATCATGCACTGGTTTAGAATTTCCCCATGAGTTCTGTTTCTCGCCTGCCCACTCACCTACTTTTAGTCACTTCTGTATTGCTTTTTAAACTTTACTCAAAGGCTTTGTGAGGGAGGGAGGCGTTGGGAAAGACAGGTAAGCAATGCTTTTGCTTCTCACCACTGCTGAAGCGCGTGGAGGGAGATGAGTCGGACCCCAGGTCCATGGTGAGGCTTTGCCTCATGAGGTGGATGCTAAAGATAGACTCAAGCAGCCAGAACTAAAACTAAAATGGAGCTGGTTCCCTTTTGGCACCGCCATGGGAGCTGCAGGTCAGCTCCGCGCCCCGGGGCTGAGGAGGAGGAGGAAGGTGCGGTCCAAGTTAAGGTGAATAGGAACCAGTGCTACTTTTGAGAAACACTCCCATTCTAGGGCGAACCCTTTCTCCCTCCTCCCTTCAGTCCTCTCCTTCCTAGGGTTACCGGCAGCTGAGCCCTTAAGGGGCCCAGTGCACAGCACTAGATACCTTGCAACCTTGGAGGAGACAGACACTCCCTGTGGAGGGCCAGAACTCAAGAGAAAAGGCAAAACAAATGCAACCACACCCCAAGTCTAAACATCAGGGACTGATATTCTAAATAGGTATCGGTCACCTTGAGGAAGCCATGAGTCACCATCCCAACCCCTACAGGAAGAGTCACTGCCCTTAAAGCATGCCTGCCTGCTACCGACTTAATCAGTTTTACCCGAACAGTTAATCTTATTTGTTGGCCATAGTTCTGTCTCACCTCATTCCCACTTGCAAGTTCTCATATTCCCCCCACTTTAGACCCACCTGATCTCATGGTTTTGCTGTATAAAAATCCCTAGAAAAGGCAGAGTCTTTGGCAACCTGCTCGGGACCCCTTCTGTCTCTCTCTCAATAAATACATTCTGCTCTTAACCACCATTGTTACTAAAATTCATTCTTCCATTTCAGAGAACATGAATTCATACCAGTTGGTACAAATCTAGCAGGTTGGGAGTCTCTTTCCCCATATCACTAGGGGACACCCCACCAAGGGAGGTGAAGAAGGACGGGAGAAGGGACCAAAATGGGGCCAGCACGCCCTTCCCAGACCTGCGTCCTTCCCAGCACCGAGGCTGCAGCTCTGCCAGGCCCTGGCGCGCTGGGTCACTGAGGCTGTGAGCCACCTCACAGGCTCAGCCTCCCCTCAGCAGCAGGAGGATGAATTCCCTGGGGTTGCCTTTGGGGGGACCTTGGCTTGAAGGGAAGGTGAAGGACAAAAGGGGGGTGGTATCTGCTCCAATTGGCACTGTGGTCACTGCTCCTGGACAGACATACTCAGTCACAACCTTCTGCCCCAGTGCTCTGTTCTCTGTCCCTGGTCTTGGATCAGAATTCTCCACCTCAGACATACCACCCTCTTCCTGGGCAGGTAAGGAACTCCTTCGTACCCCTTAGTGTCCCACCAACTCCTCCTCTCTGTTGACTCCACTCTTTTATATTTAGGGTTTCCTCTGGTTCTCCAATAAAGATAACACAATGCAGCAGTCAGCATAGCCACGATGCCACATAGCCTTTTTCTGAACCCCAGCTTTGCCACCTTCAAGCAGGTATCTTAGGAAATTCCAGTTCTTTTCTGTGCCTAGTTTTCCTCCCTATGAATGCTTAAAACAGCACCCAGCATGTGGTGAGCAGTGCCTGAGAGCTGGACCATGGGGCCAGTGCTTGGCTTGAGCAGATACAGACAAAGAGACCAACTGCAATCATTGGGGACCGAAGAAGCAAAGCAACTCACCCTGTCCTGTAACATATGCTTCACCCATGGTGCCTTCTTGGCTCTGGTCATTGAGTGAGCCTGGGAGAAGACCCACTCTCTGCATCCCATAGCTCCTTCTTTCAATGGTCTGTGTCTTGGTTACTTTTCTCTTGTTGCTGAGACAAAATACCCTACACTCAAAATTAGGGAATGAAAGGTTTATTTAACTTAAAGTTTGTGGAGGTTTCAGTCCATAATCAGCTAGCTCCAAGGTGGAGTGGCTCATGGCAGAGGGCAACAGTTCATGGCGGCAGAAAACAGCACAAGCAATAAGAGCAAAAGGGGAGGAGCATGGAGAGAAGACACTTTCTGTCCCTTGTACTGTATGAAGGTCACACCCACCCCATGGTGGGTGCAGCACCCATACCATAATCCAGGCATTGGACCGTGAGCCACTCAAACTCTAGAAGCCCACCTCCCTGACTGCATGAGGCTTTGGGGGGACATCCAGACACAGACTATAACAATCTGCCATGCTGTTGCCTTTGGGTCAGGCCACGTGAGCCTCTCCCCAGCTTCTCTGTCTCCTCTGCATCCTGTCCCTAAGCCTTATGCTCTCATTTAAGCCTTGAGCAGCTAAGAGCTTTTCACTTACATTCCAGAGCACTTTCTAAATAGGCTGCCAAGTTTCAACCCGCAGGTACATACTTTCATTAAATTGTCTCTCCTTCCAATGGTGCTGCTATATGGAGCTCCTGGGAAGGTGGCAGAGTCAAGAATGATGTTTTCTTGATCATTAGAAAGGGACAGCTGGAGACCCACATAGCAGGTTTTATTTCCCTACCTAAAATGAACCAGCATGATTTGACCAATAATTGACACCCAGATCATTACCTACGATTCAGGAAAGCCAAAGTCCAAGAATATTTCAGAAACCAGGTTCAGAGTCACCCTGAATGCAAATTATTCTAGCTTAGCACTTAATTTTTCCACCAAGAAAGAAATGGGGACAGAAACAGCCACAGCTATCTCTGCTGGACTAATATAGTAAAGATAGGGGAAGATGGGCTCTTTCTCTCTATAAAATCTGAGATGGCATTGCCCTTAAAATGTCTGAAAAATCTTTATCTGACCAAAAATATGGTCACATAAAGGCTCCCTTGCATTGTTAGTTACATAATCAAGCACATTTACTGTTTTCTTCAGCTTCGTATTCTTGTCATCATCTTCCATTTCAAATAACATTGCAGAAACCACCAAAAAAAAAGGAAGCCATGAAAGGTAAGCTGCTTTTTCTGCAGTATAGAAAGCTTGCAATTGTAATTTTCCAATGGAAAGTATCCTCAAATAGGTGGTCACTCCACACTGGAATTCAGCAGTGCCATTGTGCAATGTGTGATCACAATTATTTGTACAATAATTTGTATCCCCCAAAGAACTGCACCCCTGTGCCCTAATAAATTTACCGAGTTCTTTAAAACATTTCAGATGGCCCAGGTTAAAGTACAACTCAACACAGTGAAGCTTTCCGTGTACAAGGGGTGGTATGAGAACACCAACCTGCAGAGAAGCAGAGCATATGGGGAAGGTTTAGCCCCAGAAACCACTCAAGGGATTGGGGAGCAGGAGAGGTCACCTGCCTGGAAATTGGTTGATTCTCATTTGCCACCTCTTTCCCCCCTCGCTGCCGCTCTTCCCACCACTGTTCACCCTCTTGTTGATGGCAATGCTTTTTCTTGCCCAAGGTTTATTAGAAGTTTTGCAGAGCATTTTCTAAATGTTCCCCATCGCAATTAGCAGGGACTGAGCATGCGGTGGCAGCGCACCTGGGTTCTTCGTCTGCCAACGGGGATGTTATTAAAATCCTTTTATTTTCTAACACTGCTTTTTATGAAATCCCTGCCCTCCCACACAAACATGCACATAGTAGCAGCTTGCTTTTTAGAGTTGAGAGGTAGCAGAGGGCGCAGGCTTTGTGGAATGTGGGGGCCACCACCCCGGCTGCTTCATGAACAGTGATCTGTTCATCATGTGCCAGGTGACCCTGGGACAGGATGAGTGACACGGCTGCTGCAGTGCGGTTAAGTGGAAAGTGACCCATTCAGAATGCAGTTCATTGCAACGGCCTTGTAGGGCAGGGTCTCGGTGTGAGCACTGTATGACTTTGGGCAGGAAGCACATTCCCATCGGAAGTGAGGTCTTTGCTCACGACGCCTTCTCATAGAAAGGGTCGCAAGGAGACAGGAGGCTCCTTGGGAAGTCTGCTCAGCTTTTCCGCCCATCATCCCTCAGTGCAAGCCAAAGATCCACAAAAATAGATTAGTTTCTGCTAGAAGGGAAAATCCTTCAGCCCACATCTTCAAATGCCCCTTGGTTATTACCTAAGTTTCTGATGTAATAGGTTTCAAGCAGTCACTAAGATGTCTTACTTGGTAGTTAACTTGCTAATATCATAAAACATGGGCTATAAATTCTTCCTCTTGTGCTGTATTCACGTGACTCGGAAACAGCAGTCAGTTTATTAAACCCAGGAGAAATTGATTTCCTCTTTTGTCCCACACATTCCTATCCCTTTTGAGCATGTGAGTGAGAAATGCAGTGCTGAGATTTGCATTCTGTCTAACTGCAAACGAGATAAACTTTCATTTTTATAAGACATCATGGATGTGTAGAGTCAGCAGCTGAAACCTACACAATACCTGAAACCCACACAATACAATTATAGACTTAACCCTCCTGCCCTTCAGTTTCTGCTGCTTTGTCTTTAAATTTGCACAAAGCGTGTTTCTCAGGCTGTCCCTCCCCTTGTCAGGGAGTTCGGAAGCTGTTAGTGATTCCCCCAGCCCCGAGCATCCACATGGAGCTCAAATTTGAGGCTGAAAATTACATGCAGCAGATCTGGCCTCATATTCCTCAGAGCTTCCTGGCTCCCACACCAGCCGTCATCAGGAATCGACCTCTAGCTGTTTCCACAGCTCAGCAGGCCTGGGGTGTCAGCTCTGCTGCACAGAAAACCCCGCTGACTACAAGGAGAGCACAGCTTGCTCTGGTCACACTACCCAGGATGGGCAAAGGGGTGGGGCTGGAACACAGGGGACGGTGGCCTGG
Organism: Dolichotis patagonum; assembly: GCA_004027295.1. Classification (NCBI taxonomy): domain Eukaryota; kingdom Metazoa; phylum Chordata; class Mammalia; order Rodentia; family Caviidae; genus Dolichotis; species Dolichotis patagonum. Next base: position 26,782 of record PVJX010007230.1, on the reverse strand, counting down.
GGGGAGGCACCGTGGTGGCAGATGATGTCTCCATAACTACCTCAGAACTCTGCCTCTAGAGGAGGCGGTATCTGACCCTTTCTTCCCTCATTGTCCCTGGGCTTCATAGCTTGCTTTTTCCTTGTGTAGAGTGCTGGTTCTCATCCTTTAAATATTTGGACTGTTTGGGGATTTTATTTTCTTTTATCCAACAGACACACACACACACACACACACACACACACACACACGGTGAGCAAATTAAAAGCTTCCTGTTTCCTTGCATATTGATAAATTAGGAAAGATCAGCTGTATCATCAGTGTGTGGTATTTATTTTAGGAAAGAGTTGCTTTTGCGTGGCTTGGAACTGAGTTTCTGACAAGACCTGATCCAGTGAAGGAAGAGACTGGAGTCTTTTTATATGTTTTATTCAGCTGAAGAACCAGTTGGTTTTCTTTAAAATTGATATAGTTTAGGTTTTTTTTTAAAAAAAAAAGTCTCATAGTTTCTAAAGACTAACCTCTCTTAAAAAACACTAGTCTCTTCTAAAAGAAGACAACAAAGACTAGCCTTAAGCTAATTTTGTGCTGTACCCATACTTTTCTAAGTGTGTGTGTGTGTGTGTGTGTGTGTGTGTGTGTTTTACTGGAGATTGAAGCCAGGACCTTAGAATTGAGTGGCATCCCAGGTCCCATAACTTCCTATAAAATTGTTTTAGGCAGGCTGTAAGTTGCTTATTTGTTTAGGCTGGGCTTGAGCTTGAAATCTTCCTGCCTCAGCCTCCCACAGTGCTGGAATTATAAGCCTGTGCCACCACACCTGCCCGTATTTTCTAATCCTCACATCCCAAGGTGCCCCTGTAATTAGCAAAAGGTAAGAGCAGACCAAGAAGCCAAGAGGACTCCGAAGGGGTAGGTGACAGGACAGTGGCTCGTGGTAGCTCATGTAGGGCCTCACAGTTGCATCCGTGTGCACAGAGGGAAACCTGGAAAGCAACTGGGGCGGGCTGCTGAGAAACCAAGGGGCAGGGAATGGGTGGAGCCACCCTCCCAGCTGGGCCTCACCAGGCAGCAGTGACTGGGTTGCTGGTCTCCCTTGCTGGCTCTATGTGAGCAGGAAAAAATGCAAAGCAACAGGATGAGGGCCGTTTTAGGAGCAGCCCGCCCAATATCACTGCTGTGTCTGGCTGCTCACAAAACAGGGCACGCTTTGGAAACATGCACAACTCCTGCAAGAGGAAAAGAGCCCATAAATTCTTTTGTGCTTGAATTTTCCCAACAGTGAAATGTGAAAATCATTTACAAACAGGTTTCCAACAATGAAATATTGAAAAGGAGTTAAGAGGCTGCTTTAGTCAGCTTTCTAGAAGCTGAGACATTACCAGACATGACATAAAGGAGATGAGATGTGTTCAGCTCACTGTTGCAGGGGATTCAGTCCAAGGTCGCTGGCTCCAAGCAAGAAACACCATGGCAGAAGCACCTAGGAAAGCAAAACTGTTTAGCCCGTGGTGACTAGGAAGCAGAGCAGGGAAATAACCCAAGAGAGGGAGCAGTGAGGCTACGAAGACGTCAGGGCCATAGCTCTCTGACCCACCCAGGCGCACCCAGCAGCGCGCCCCACCAGTTGCCCCAGCTGGATGCCAGAATCCAGTTCACACAATTCAGCTTCACAGTGCTGACAAGGGATGGACCCGACATAAATAATGAGGAGGTGGCAGGACAGGTAAAGTTGTGGGAAGGGACAGAAGGAGGTATCACAAGGTGATACTCCCTTACTGGGTTTTAACCCGTGCAGGGGAGCCTGGCTTCCCCTGTGCTAGAAGACTCTATGCTGAGAGCCTCTTTCAGATGAGCAGAGCTCTCTGCAGGCAGGGGAGCACCTGAACCTCTGACAACAGATGCCCTAGAACGCAGGGCGTGTAGAAGAGACACTCGTGTCCAGGGAGCTCTCGGTGTAATCTGGCTCCTCTCCTGTCTGCAAACATCTGTGCTTCTGTGAGGAAAGCCCTCGGCACCACGCTGGCCTCAGCACCTGTGCTGAGCCTGCTGCCAGGCATGGGTAGGAGGGGTGAGTGGGACCCCGGGTGCCCAGAGCAGCAGGCTGACACCTGGGGGGCCTGGGCTGGGAGGCTGCTGTATTTAGCCTCCTGCCAGGTGAGCAGCGCGCCGTCCACGCTGTCATGTTCTGCTCTGACGCTGCTCCAAGAAGGGCCCCCGGGAGCATCAGAGCACACTGGCCTGTGACAGTCCTCGCAAGGCCTGTCTGGAGATGCAGGTGCTGTGTAGTCCTGAAGGAGAGGCCTCCCTCTTAAAGAAAGGAACCGCATCTTTCTAGGAGCAAGTGTCACCAGTGCCACTGTCCCTTAGACAAGGATGCACAGGTAGCAAGGAAGAAGCAGTAAAGTCCTCAGGGGGGCACCTGTCTGTGGGCGCACTTACTTCTCTGCAGCCATACTCCCGCCTGCTCCGTCCCCTGGGTCTAAATCCTTGTTGCTCTGGCTGCATGGTCAGGACCACAGGACAGTGCCTTGCCCAGAGCCATCCAGGCTTCAGCATGTGCCTGACATCTTTCCCGGGGGTGGGGGGTCTCCGATTCCCTACTCAAAAGGCCACTGGTGGTTCTGAACAGGGCAGGGGAAAGGAAGCAGAAGCTGGGTGGACAGGGTAGTGCACACCTGTAACCCCAGCACTCTGGGAGGCTGAGGAAGGAGGAGAAGGAAAAGGAAGGGAAAAGGAGGAAGAGAAGGAGGAGAGAAGGAGACACCATCATGGCATGGACACAGTGAGAATTTCAGGAGTCTCCCCATTCTAGTGGGACACCTTCCATTCCCTTCCTGCAGTTTATGTCAGAAGACAGCCTGGAGACCTCCTAAGCAGGTGTTACCCTGGGGGTGAAGTTTCCAAAACCACGTGCAATACGGCATCCTGACTTCCCTCATCCCTGCCCACCTCCCAGGAGCTGAGAGACAGGCCGTGTGGTGAGGTCTATGTGGCTTTCATACGTGCACTGCCTATGAAACCCAGGCGTGGTTGTCCCTCCCTTGCACTGAACTAGGAGTGTAGGTGGAGAACACTCAGCCCAAAAACCAAAAGTCCAAACTGGTACAAGGTCTGGAACTTCCTGGGTGTCCACATAATTTCACAAGTGGAAACTTTGACATGCACGAAGTTACTTAAAATAGTACATAAAATTACCTCGGGCTGTGCATAAAAGGTGAATATGAAACATCAATGAATTCTGTGTTGAGATGTGAGTCGATGTCTTAGCAACTTTCCTATTGCTAAGGCACAATCTCTGGGCCCACAGTTTAAAGGAAGAGAAGTTTGTTTTGGTGCAAAATTCAGCCCAAGACCAGCTGGCTCCAGGTTAGGAGGCATGGCATGCCTCCATGCATGGCAGAAGGGCCTGGCAGAAGGGAGCTGCTCAAGGAATGGTGGGCAGAAAGCAGAGAGAGAAGGGCGGAGCCAGGGAGGGAGCTGGACCCTTCCATGCCACACCCAAGGACTGTTTTCCAACCAAACTTGACCTCCTAACAACTCAGCTCTGAGTCCTGTGACCTAATCACCTTCAACAAGCCCTGCACATGCGTGCATGAGACTCTTGGGGGACAGCTGGATCTAAACCATAACAACGCCCAAGTTATCTCATTATAGATAGCAGATACCCCAAGTTCTGAAAACATCTGAGATCCGAACAAATTCTGGCCCAAGGATCTGAGATAATCTGTACTTTCAGATTTGTCTGTTCCTTTTACTCAGGTGCTGTTATCCACCCCAGGGGTTGGGGCACAGAGAAGCCACCTCTCTGTGCTGGGATGTTGTCTTTTTTTTCTCTTGTTCATGGCGCTTTCAAGTCGTAGGCCTTGCAGACCTGTGAGACTCAACGCGCACCAGACCCATGGCACACGTTCTTCCCTCTGCCACAGGAAGCCCCCAGGCAGGGCGACATCCACTCAGACAAGAGCTGCGTCCCCAGTTCTCCTGTAAACAGAAGCCACATTCATCTGGTTCTGGCGTCACCTTTGCCACAGCTGAAGCCAGTCTTGCCGAGAATGCAGAAATATGCGCTGGGCAGATGGAGTATAGCATTCAGTCAGAGAAGTTAATTAATAATGTCTCAAGCTGTGTGAAGCAGATATGGAACGGAAAGGTCACCCTTCAGTGGTCAGAAACCATGTGGTGCTGGAGTCTTCTGTAGGATGACTAACCTATCAAAAGCAAACGTGGACTTTTCCGCATTCTGGTCAGAATGAACCAAGGGCGATCTGCTTCTCCAGTGCCTACTGGAGGAGTAAGTCGGGTTTCAGGTGATGAGCAGATCCCAGCCTCCCCGGGGCTGAGCCCTTCTGCCTAATGAGCGAACCCAGGATGGAAGCTCACCGTTCTCCTGGCACAGAGCACGTAGCATTCACCGTGGCGTCAGCATCGTGTGTCTCTGCTGCAGAATCCCTCAGATGGCCCCACAGTCTCTTTGGGACAAAGCACCTGTGCTCGGGGAAACTGTGTCAGCTCTGTGCCATGCCACGGGGCTTGGGACAGATCAGAAATGACTGCCCTTCGTTGACATGTGTGTGGGTCATCATCTCACTGCCCCTCCGGGGTGAGTCAGGGATAAGGCCGAAGGGTAGGCTGGGGTGGCCGGACTCTAGGCCTCTGGGTCTTTAACCTGAGGGACAATTTCCTGGGCTCAAGGCCTTTTCAAGGGTATTTTCTAGGGACCAAAGGAAGGGACGGAGACTGCCCTCTTCCCTGCTCTGGAGTGAAGAGCCAACTGGGTGAGGGGCCCATCGGGATTCCGCTGGGCTGGCAGTGCGTCTCTTAGAAGGAGCCCTGTGGAGGCAGCCGGCTGGGGAGGCCAGGGGGACTGTGGCCCACACCCCTGCCAGGTTGGTGGCTCTCCCTGAAAGGGAGGGAATGATGGCCTCACTTCCTGGGGAACTGAAGGGAGCTGACAGGGAGAATGGAGGACCCATTCCTTTCTTGTGAGCAAACCGAGGAGAGGCCACTGGACTGAGGAGGCAGCATGTCTGAGGAAGGGGACCCAGAGGGAAGGACCATGACAAGCGAAGCCCAGAGGAGCTGAGCCAGGCTGACTGAGGAGGGACCCTGGGGAGAGGACAATGGTGGCAGGGCCCGGAAGCCGCAAAGCTCTAGCTCCCTAACTTCTGCCCTGCCAGTGGCCAGCTCTAGGAGGGAGAGAGGGCAACCAGGCTGCCACAGACTGCCCCACAGGGTTTGGGGGTGAAGATGACACGTGGAGAAAGGGGCTTTACATCCAAGTGGCTCCTCCTCTAGTTTTGAAAGAGTCTCTTTACTTTTGTAGTGACTTGGGAAAGTTCCCGCCTTCCTGACATGTGAATTCAGTCAGTCAGTCAGTCAGTGAGTCAGTCTGTCATCTACTCAGTAGACACTCAGCATCTCCTCTGTGCCAGAGAAGCACCCAGTTTTCCAAGTCTGATTTTTCTTTAGTTTGGGGGGAACAGATACGACGAGATGGGAAAGAGGAGGGAAGATGGGGCTCCAAAGCCTCCAGCGCCAGCGGGCAGGTGACCATGACCAGAGGCCCCAAGAGTGTGGGTCATGCAGGCGGTGGACACAGCCGACGGGAAGAGGACAGAGGAAGCCCCTTCTGGACGTTTCTGAGCTTCCCTAGCAGGAGTCACCCCGGGACAGACAGAGGGGCTTCTCAGCCCTGCTGGGGGCCGGGCACTGCCCAGCCACTGTCGCAGGTCACACGGTGAGCAAGGAACCGGGTCACTGGACGTCAGAGCCTTCGGCTTCCTCTTTTCTGGAGCAGAGGGCACAGTGGAGCTGCCCCCCCTTTCATGGACACGGCCTCTCACAGAACGAGTCTTCATTTTCAGCGGGATGAGAAACGACACCTAGGACTCACTGGCTTCCATTTTGTCCTTTGAGGGTTTTGTGAAGAAACAGTATTTTCGAAGAACATTTCTGCAAAGGTTTTTTTTTTTTTCTTTCAGCTGTGAGGGTAGCGCACAAGTAGGTAGGACCAGTGAGGGGGCAGAGATGAAATCGCGGACCTACTTTCATGCTATTTTCAGATGAATTAAAATCCTTCAGACGCAAAATACGGCTTTAAAAACTCTGTGGCCCTAGGAAGCAGACGGTACTGTGACAAAGTCACAGATCCCAAGTGTCACCCCACTCACAGCCACTGGACCAGGAGGATGGGGGGCAGGGAGGGCTCCAACTGCTTCTGAGGCTTCTGCCTCCTCTGGGTGTCGTCTGTCACCTCAGTGTCCCTGCAGGTGGATCAGTGCTTCTGGAGTGGCTGGAGGAGACAGACCTCCCTGTGTTCTGCTTGGGACGTGGAGCTGGACGCATGGGCCCCGGAAACTGGGGAGCACTCGGAAGCTCCAACACTGTGGTGGAATCATGAAACATTACTATATTTTTAAGGCCACAAATCTCCCCCCACCCTCACCCAAACAACCCCCAGTATTAGAAACATTGTATCCAGAAACTCTTCCCACGGGACAGTTCTGCCCATGATAGTCACCGAGGTGACCCATGTTGCCCTCTGGTTTGCTGTCGGGGAGGGGTCCTGAGTGTGGGGACAGCTTTCATTATTGTCCCTCACGCATTGCCACTGGAGGCTCTCGGTGTGAGGACACCCCGAGGGGCTGGAGCAATACCACCTCTGCTTCTGCGGGCTTCACTCCCTGCTGGCTTCCCCAGAGCGTGGTGGAGGCCCTGCTGCAGGGAGGCTGTGCTGGACGCAGCCTGGAGCCCGGAGCCCTGGCCAGCAGAGCTCACAGGGGAGACGCAAGTGCACACTCCCTGCAAGCTTCCCTCTCACATCGGCCGCCCTCGGCACCCAGGGGCCCGGTAGACCGTCGGACCCTTTCAGCTTGCTGAGGACAGGATGGCGGCATGTCGCTCGTGACAATCGGGAGGCTTTGCCCTTGTGTAGACACAGTAGAGCACCCGTACAGTCCCAGGCTGGCCCAGGCTGTGGCCTGCACCATGTCGTGTCCCACAGACAGTGTGTTCACACACCTTAGAGTTCGAAGAGGCCGGTAAGGCACCAGGTCACACGGCTTTTAGCTCCACGACGCTCTCCCGGGTCTGCACTCCCAGCCTCGGGCCCCTGTTGACCAAAGCAGCAGGACCCAGCCCTGGACGGTGCGCACTTCCACCCCCTGCTTCCGTTCTCTCGGTATTAGCAGCTATCTCAGGAGTATCTGTTACAGCGTGGGTTTTCTGGGCTTGAGGAAAAAAGTTAAAATCAGTGTTATTCGCTTCTTATAAAAATGTATGCAAATTTGAAGTGAATATTTTCAACGATCTAATTTTATGCGCAGAACTGAGAATGATGCAAATCACTCCAATTTTAAAAGTCTGCGGAGAGGCACAGAGTCTCCAAGCTGCCAGGCCCGCTGCGTCTTAGCAGCACCATGAGACTGCCACTCACGGGTCGCTCAAGACGGCCCAGGGAGCAGGGTCCCACCCTGATGGCCACAGCCACAGGGTGCCAAGTCCAATTCCTGTCTACTGGGCCTCCAGCAAAGAACTTCGGTGACCACTGCTTGGCCATGCCAGGGCCAGCTGGGCATGAAATCTGAAATGACCCTCAAGGTCCTGAATCTCACTCTGGATCTCAGCTCTCACCGTTTTGGGAACCCAAAGGCCAGGTTGGCTTTGGGAATTCTGCGTGCCCACACTGAACTGCAAGCTTGAGAACCCGGACACGTTGGAGCAGTGTCAGGAGGTCTGATGCACTTCGTTCCTCGTCACAGGTGAGGAGCCTCAGCCCAGCGACTCGGCGAGGCATACACACTGGTCCCCACAATGGAGGTGAAAAACCTCAGCGCTTACAGGTCAAGTCTCTCACTCTGAGTTACTCCAGTCACTGGGACATGGAGGGGCCAGGCTCGAGACCGAGCAGCCAGTGTTGGCCCAGCTCTTCCCTCTCATCCCTCGGTGCCCCCCAGGAAGCTTCATCCAGGCATTCGCAGCGCCTGAGAGTCCACCCCAAAAGCACCTGCTGCTGCAGTAGATCTACCTGGTAAAACAGGATGAAGGCAAAATAGTCACCATGAAGTACCCCACACAATGCAGTCCCTCTTTTGTTACTATTGGAAAGTTAATCTTATATTAGAGTAGTATAATTTCCCTTCATAAAACATTAATCCTAGTTGGATATGGTGATGCACACCTGTCATCTCAGCACTGGGGAGGCTGAGACAGGAGGATTGCCATGAATTTAAGGCTTGCCTGGGCCACACATTGGGTACAAGGCAGCTAAGTACATAGCAAGACCCTGTCTCAGAAAATAGAACAAAAACATTAATCCTGGCCTCAAGGGGTTTCATACCGAGCTTAGAGTAGTAGCTGCCATGGCAACAGCTGTAACTGTTCCTTCTCACCAGAATCTGCACCTACCAGAACTTTCTATGCACTGTGTCTTTTCCTTTCTGCCCATCACCACAGCCATGAAGTACCCAGAGTTGATCTCTCCTTCCATGTTGTGTGCCTCCTTTGGCTCATGACTTTTGCATTTTAAAGGTTTGCTAAGTAAATAAGGGCAACTTGTGCACAACTCTGTGAGACTACAGTGACATCTGATAACCAATACAGCTGAGTAAGTACCGGGTGGGCAACGTATATAGCACAGACACACAGCCAAAAGGCTCCACACACCCCAGGCAAGATGGCACAAGACTCTTACCACCATGTTGCTCAGGACAACAAACAATTTAAATATTAGAAATTGATTATTTTGTGACCCGGAGGAGTCACATTCCAACCCCTTTTAGTTTTCAATTTTTTGACTCAGAGTCACACTACGGTGCCTAGGTGGAAGTTCAGATTGTGAACCCTCCTGTCTCAGTTTCCTGAAGTGCTGGGGTTACAGGTAAATGCACCACACCTGGCTCCCATTTGATAGCTCCACTCTGGTTGAATGTGGGTAAATGGAGTGGTGGAGTGCAAAACAGTGGGTAAAGGGGGGACAACTGCAGGGGAGAAAACCCTCCGCTTCTAAGCCTCCTGTCCCACCTTGTGCTTAAACTGATGCCAGTGATCCGCGCTCAGCACGTAACTGATTCTGGTGGCATGAACCTGACCATGAGGCTGGTACCGAGGGCCAAGCCTGGACCCCTGCAGCCCAGTGGATTATTCCCCCCACTTCCATGGGCCCCCATGTCAGCTTCTGGTCACCTTTGAGTAGTCCAAGGGTACGACGTGAGGCCATCACTTCCTGCCTCTGGTTGTCACTAAAAGCCACCTTGCAACCTGCAGTAATGGGGGATCTCCATCTGCCACACTCTGGGGCCTGGAATCAGCCTGACAATGACCAGCGATGGACCGGGCCACCTAGGTACTATTCAGCTGCTGGTGTTTTGATCTCGGCACACAATTCCCTGCCTGAATGAAGGCGATGAAAAGTTTCTTGCTTGGATGTAAACAGTTTCTTCTACACATTTCAATGCCTTCAGAAATCCAATCACCATCACATGGCATCTTTTCACTTTCAGAATTTAGGGCTCACTAATTGTCATTTTTCAGAGTTCTATGTATTTTTGAAACTATACATGATTAATTAACTAAGACAAATAAACATATATGTTTATTTGTTTGTTTGTAAAGTCTGTATTTCTTCAGCAAAAACAGTCAGTTGTGCGATGCAGTAATTCTTTTCCAGAATAAAATCCATCTTGGTTCAGGGCTTAATCCCTAAGAGTACATGGCTTTAACTGATCTCCCTGAAAAGCCTTCTGAGGTTTCTGCATTTGTGTAACCACAGCCCAGATTTCGAGGATTTGTTTTGTGCCTAGGCCCTGTCTTACCAGACGACTTCATTAAAGAACGCTCACATGTGTCAGCATCTCGGCTTCTCAAAGACGTGAGGTTTCTTTCAGACCCTGCAGCCTTACACACCGTTGGCTAAACTACCCGAGGAGAGATAACCTATTTACATACTAAAAAGGTCAGCACTGGACAGTCAGTAGTTAGAGAGGAATTTGCTGCTGGTTGCAACTGGAGCATAAGAATTGGGAAGAAGCCGGCAATTCTGCTGTTTTTTGGTCTGTGTAGACTGCAAGCAGGGGTAAATATGGGGTGGCTGCTCCAGTGTAAAGAAGCTCTGTGCCCAGCGGAGCCGTGAGGGACAGCTTTCTCCCCGCTTAGAGCCTTTCTGATTCCTCACAGGTATGTGCCTGGCCGTGCGAGGTGCAGGTCGCCTCACCTAGTGAAAACCATTTCAGGTGGAAATATTTGCAGTGACTTAGCAGACTCTGTTAGCAAAACATAAACCATCATAATAGACTTTAAATTTGCAGTAGCTCCTACTACTCAATCTGCCATTTGCAATATTAGGAAAGGTGGACTTTTAGAAGGGAAAAAGTGTTTCTTTTTGTGATTGGTCTTTCTTCTGAGAGTTTCTTTAAATATCAACAGTTTCATTTTGCTAATGTATATTCAAAGTGTCTTGAGCCAGGAGAGAATCAGGAAGCAGCACCTTCCGCAGGAGAGAAGGCTGCCCCCACGCATAAGCAGTCAGCAGATTCCGAAGCATGCAGGCGGAGATGATAGCAATTGAAGTAAAGAAAGAACAGAATGCTTGTATTGTCTGATAGCGTTTGCAGGCCTAAAAGCCAGTAGCCTGCGCATCTATCCAGAGGATAACAATATATAGTATAGCAATTATTGCAGATTTCCTACTGTCGTGTTTTTGCCAGTATTGTTCTCATTGTTTTGTTTTTGTTTTGCTCCTTTTAAAATAATAATAAAAACTTCACGTGAAAATGTCTTCAGAGGCACAGCAGTATCGGTTTCTCTGAAACCTTGTACAGCTTTTGCTGCTTCTCCACCTGCAGCTTCGAAGTGAAATAGTGAAGAAATCAGATCAGTGCTTCCGTGTTTGCTGTGGCAGAATCATAAGAGCAAAGTCACCCTGGAAGGCGGCAGAGCGGGACAGCGGTGCCGAGGGGCTCAGGCCTTGGGGACAGCGGTGCCGAGGGGCTCAGGCCTTGGGGATAGCGGCGCGGCTCCTGGGAAGAAGCACTGGCACCCACACGGCACACAGCACCCCGAGGGCTGGCGAGGGCTGCTCAGGCTTCACATTTTGTGTGGTCTTCAGGTTCTTCTGTCTCCCTATTTAAGGAGACAGAAGCTGGGACAGTGACATGCTAGCTTTCGTTGGCCACCGAGAAGCATCACCCAGAGACATTTGAACTCGGCCAAGACACCCCCGTCTCCTGAGCCTTCCCAGAGTTCACTGCACATGACCACATTTCTGCAGCTGACCCACGGCGCAGGCCTGGCTCAGGGCCACCTCCTGCGGTGGCCCGAGAGCTGGAGACAAGGCTGCTGGAGACCTCGGTGTCTTCTCTGCCTTGCTCGGGGCTGCGGCTGGCACCGCGGTCACTGCCGCTGCTCTCTTTGCAGAATACTCAAGGAGTGGACGCAGTGGGCGCTCCACTCGTCAGAGATCATCACCTCCGTGGCCACCCACCCTCTCCAGGGCCTGCCCCTCGACAGGGAGTAGCACTGCAAGCTGCTTCCAGGAGGGCTGATGTCCAGGCCAGCTGACTGGCCCCATGGACTGTGGGCAAGGTGCAGAGCACAGCTGGGGGCCTGGGCGGGACCTGCCTGCTGCTGGGTTTCCCTAGGTGAGGTTCAAAGTCCAAATTGGAATGAGAAGTGGGAATCCCCATTGCTTGGTCACGTGGTTCTGTGCCTGCCCTCCGCCACCCGAGGCCAGCACCACCCTGCAGCCCCCTGGCTGTCTACCCTGTACAGGTCCACACCCAGCAGGGCTGGGACAGGCACAGAGATGTATGCAGCTCAGGTACCAGTGTGTCCTCACAGGTGGACAGCATCTACTCCCAGGACCTTACAGGCCCTGAGGGACCTGTGGGTCCCCATTGCTGATGTCTCCATCCAGAGCCACACGATGACAGGTCAACCTTCGGGTGACCTCTGATGATGCACTGTGGTCACCGAGTCACATAAGGTGCTGCGATCAGACTTCACCGTGAGCTTGCCTGGCAGCTTGGCCCTTCCGAAGGCTGCACTGGGAGTCTGCTCACTGTCGCGCTGCAGCAGGGATTCCTGTGCAAAGCAATTGTATTCTGAGGGCTGCGCTCTCTGACAGATTCCTGTGATAAAGGTATTGCTAACTGTGGCCGCTCTGGAGACCATTTGAGCTGGAGCCAGCGTTGCACAGGTCAGCGAATGCCCCTGGAGTGCTCACCCCAATGCCTGTCCTACCTCATGGCCTCGGCCTTCCTTTCCAGCAGGCATCAAGGCTGCTCAGAGGTGGGAGGCGGGGGCTGTTCTGTCTCCTCCCCGGCACATCCCATCGTGCCTGTGGTTCCCCAGTGCTTCCCCCAGCAGGGGCAGAGCAGGCTGGCAGTGTTCCCGGGATACCCTCCGCCCATCCTGACCTCGAAGCTGGTCACTTGGGAAGGAGACCAGGAGCCCCCTCTCCTGCCAGCGCCGTCTCGTGGGCTCGAGTGTGATCTAAGAGCTATGTGAGGCTGGGCAGGCAGACATGCTTAGTTTCCCTCTGACAGACAGGGAGCCTGAGGCATCCAGAGACTAAATAAGTTGTTGCGGCCACACAGCCAGGGCCGTGCCCAAATCAGCACATGGAGATCTGGGCCAGGCGGTCAGCTCAGCGGGCAGCTGCAGCCATGGGTCCCTGGGCACAGAGTCACCTTGCGAAGATGGCATTTCAGGGAAAAGAGAGAATGACAAAGGTGCACAGGAAGAGGGGCAGAGTGTGGAGTCCGCAGCGCCCCACTGTGGGATGATCAGGTCCTGGACTGGTGCCGCTGCCACAAGGTGGCCGGGCTTGGAAGTTAAAAGCAGCCACACAGGGAAGGAGATGAGACTGAGGATGAGAAAGCAGAACGGCCAGATGTGCTTCCACTTCCGGTCTCTGTACTGCAGTTCAGTACTTAGGATGAGAAGACCCCAGAGCGGAGGCAGGAGAAGCTCCAGGGAACAAAGGGGGCAGTGACGGTGCGGTCACAGGCGACCCTCAGGGAGAGCACCCAGTCCGGGATGGGACAGCATGGGGACATTTGATGGGACTCATAAGCATCACAGGTATGTTACACCGGGCCCGGAGAGCAGTTCCAGGGGATGGAACCCAAGGCAGTGCTGTGAAAGAGCACAGGCCAGGCCAGGGGCCACGGTGTCCAGAGATGACCCTGAGGACTGAGGACCCAGGAAGAGGAAGGGAAAGAGGGCCGCAAGGGACACAGAGGTGATGCTGGAGCAAGGTGTCCACACCACAGGAGGCACAAGCAGGGCCGGCCGGTCACTGCCAGGAGGCCCAGAGCATTTGCACCATTGCAGGGCCCTGAGTCTTGCACTGGTGCCCCTGCGTGGACGCTGCCTTCTGTATCTGTAATTCTGACTGCACTGGGGACACCCTGTGACAGCCTGCTTGGGGCCCCAGGGTGCTGCCTCTGTCTCTATCTCCCTCTCCCATGGGCCTGTGCATGCAGGTCTGTCCTGGGCCAGGACAGGTCTTAGAGTGAGCGAGGCCTGACAGACTGGAGATGGGGCTTTGTGTGGTGCTCTGGCGTCTTTGAAGACAAAGCTTCCCTCACTCCAGGGTGTCATCAAGTACCACCAGGAGCACAGGGTGACGTGGGCTGCTCAGGGCACCCGGGGGCTGGCGAGCGGGGAGGGCCATATGGAAAGGCAGCTCTGCCCTCAGCAGATCAACAGGGGCCTCTGGGCTCTGCTAGCCCTGGACAGACTGGGGAAGCCAAGGGGAGGGTGTGAGACATGGACCCGGGCATCCTGTGTTCAGTGCCATTCAGCAAGACCTAACCAGGGTGTCCACAGTAGAAGACAGAGTCCCTTTTTCTGCCATCCCTGCTGAAAGGGTGACCTCTGCCCTGCACCCTGCTGTCTGCAAAGCAGAGCTGGCACAGCATCTCTGTGACAGTCCCCAAGCCAGGAGCTGCTTCTACGGCTTTGTGGCTGTGCCGTCTCTCCACAGCAGAGTTGTCAAAGGCAGGTAGGCTGTGAAGTCAATTGAGTGGTAGGACATGAAAGGCAAGCATAGAGGACAGCAGACAAGATGTCATAAAGGTTATTATTCAGTATAACTTTCATTAGAGATGAGGGTTTGATCACGGGTGAGTTATTACTGGTATAAGGGTGTTTCTTACTAGGACCAAGGACAATATCCTGCATGACAGTGTGAGCTTTGGAGAGTAGGGGCTAAAATATTATCTTCTTATGACATTTTACAACTTTAAATCAAAGAGAATGTGTTAAGTATTTATGTGAATGAGTGTGTTTATAATGGATGGATGAATGGAGGGATGGATGGATGGATGGATGGATAGATAGATGAATCAGTAGGTAGGTGGATAAGTAGGTGGATGGATGAGTGGGTGGATGGATGGATGGGCAGATGGATGGGTGGATGGGTGGATGGATGAATGGGTGAGAGGGCAGATGAATGAGTAAATAGGTGAATGGGTAGATATGTGGATAAGTGGGTGGATGGGTGGGTAGTTGGCTGGATGGGTGGGTTGATGGGTGGATGGATTGATGAGTGAGTGGGTGGGTGGAGATTGAGTTAGTGGGTGGGTGGATGGGTAGATTAGTGGATGGATGAATACGAAGCCAATTTCAAGTAGTCTGAGCCTACCAGGTGCCATGTGCGAGCACCTACGGGCTGCCGTGATGTGTACACATCCAGCACTGCAGTCTGACCCAGTTATGGCTGGCACAGATGTGGGCACTTCTGTCTCTTCTATGCTAAAATTCTTCTTCACGAATATAAATTGCCCAAGCCTCAACCAAGCGCTCCCCAAATGTTCATTAGCTGTAAGAGATGGCAGCCACTTTAAAAGCAGTCTTTATGCAGGAAGGAATGTTTTGAGAAATCCAGGGTACTGCTGGCTGAGCACTGAAGCCTTCCACAATTGGCTCTCACAAAAAGGCCAAATGAACTGCCGTTAGGAAACGAGCCTCAGGCTGGGAACAGGGTCCCCAGCGGACGTTTAGCTGGTACCACCAGCGCACATCTCCGAGACCAGAACAGCGCCGTTCGGGGAGATTGAGAGCGGCAGCCAGGCTGAAGCACAGCCCTGGGGAGCCGGGAGCAGCCGGAAAGTAGGTCGTGGGGGACGTGAGTTGGGTGAAACAAAGTTCCCTTTGAGTCCAGGCCGGGTCATCCTTCTTCATCCTCCCAAAGTGCTGTCTCATACCTGGTTTAACTGGCTCGGTGTCCTTGCCAAGCAGAGGCAGGGTTCTAGCCCTGGGACACTGTGTCCCAGGGAATGTGGGCGGTGCGTATGTGGTCTCACAGCCATGGAAAGTGGCACAGGACGTGAGCACCTTCCACAGTCGTGGCCCAAACCATACCCCACACAACAGCCCCGTATCTTGGCATGGCCCCGTAGCCAAGGCTGTCACCTTGTCTGTCCTCTAGTTGGACTGGAGAAAGCAGACCCACCCTGCAGCTGCTGCTTGGTTCATGAACAAGTGGACACACTTCCCCTTGCTCAGGGACCCACTCCTGGGTCAGCAGCTATCCCTGTTCTCCACAAACCTGAAGGGGAAAAACTGTCTTCTACAAGGAGAATGAGCAAGAAACTATTCCCTCTTAGTCTACGGTGCATAAAGCTCCCCACTTTATATGGGTACTCTGCAGTGACACGGGCTGGCCACTGAAACTCAAAATGCAATGGACTCCTCAGGGAGATAGATACCCACTGGGAACACCGGAGCTAGGCCTTCGGATGCTTCAAAGGTCTTGGCCAGAGAATGTGGCCTCTGTGGAATTCATGGAGCTTTGCTCTTTACATTGGGAATAGAAATCTCTGCAGGAGTGGGCAGAGCCTTGGAGACCACAGGTGCAGCCACGGAGGTCATAAGGGAGGCAGAGACGGCGAGCAGGGGTGGTCATGTTCGCTCTGTGCTACTGAACACCTTATTCATTCCCATTAATAAACACTTCACCTCTGATGTACACGGTGGTCTCTGGGCTCATGCTGCTGCGGGGAACAGCCCGTGCTTGACTGTTTGTCCAGGAAAGGACAGTTTAGCATATGCAAACAGAGGTGCCCTGTGGCCCTTCTGTGGGGCAGGCAGAAGCAGGTCTCTCCGAGCAGGTGTGAGAGGCCCTGCCTGTCACTGACTGCTCCTGCTCTGCCAACCTTGGGGGTGGAGCACTGTCCTCGAGGCTGGTGGGGTTCCCCCAGCACAGCTGCTCTCGAGCCAGAGTGAAAAATAGGTTTTTATCTCATCCCGGACCCTGTCCTGTTTCTGC
This sequence comes from Dolichotis patagonum, assembly GCA_004027295.1. NCBI lineage: Eukaryota > Metazoa > Chordata > Mammalia > Rodentia > Caviidae > Dolichotis > Dolichotis patagonum. The sequence continues at coordinate 10,527 of PVJX010007230.1, read as the reverse complement.
TGTCCTCTCCCCTTCTTGGGAGTCACCCTGGAAGACTTGGCCGGCTTTGGCAGTGGCAGCGTCTGGACGTGGCTTTGGTTGTCACAGCCAGGGATGCTGCTGAATCCCCACGGAGCCCAGCACACTGCCGTCCCCTGGCCTGAGGTGGCAGTGGTGCTGAGGATGAGAAATGCTGCCCCAGAACAGAGTGTGTGACCAGAATCAGCAGGGTCCCTTTCAGCCTGTCCCCAGCTGTCTCCAGCCCTGGGTACCTTAACCCTGAAGTGTCTCCCTGGTTTGGCTCTCAGTTCTGTGCCTCACGAAGCATCCAGGTCCCCTGCTGCCTCTGAGCAGCAGCTGATGCCACCCGGCCCTCATCCTGTGCCTGTCCTGTTACCAGAAGGCCCAATCCAGGCCTTCCAATGAAACTGGGTCACCGCTCTGCCCTCTCTGCATAGTCCATGTCCCCCAGTACACATCAGCATCCACTGGGGAGCTTGGATGGTAACCACCCAGCACCTGGACCCAGTCCAGCTGCACCCACTGCAGTGCTGTGACCTAGCCTAGAACTCAGTGGGTCCAGAAGCTCCAGTTCCCCGAGCTGCTGTGAGTACAGGCCATGGCTGAGAACACGCCGACCCTGCTTCCCTCACTCCCCTTTGTTCTCAGCCTGGCTGCCCTGGATCCCTGCTGCTGTACCCCCTGGGTCCAGGGCTCCGCTGTTTCTGAACTGACTTACCGGAAGTGTCCCTTTGGAAATACTATGCGGGCATCGGGGACCCCAGGGTTCCCCACCTTATGGCACTTCCCTGAGTTCCCACCTGAGATCTGGTGGGCTTGGTCACCACCTTAGGGAGACGCAATTACAGCAAGGAGCGGGGTGTCCAGTACCCTCTCCTCCAGCCGGCACTCCTTGTTGGTGCAGGCCCAGCCCCTCAGATGCAGCCTCCCCACCCCGCCACCCAGCATCACCGAGCAGGCATGAGCAGCCTCCCTGTGACCGACCATCACACAGCTGTAGTCTGTTTGGACAGGACAGTGACCTCTCCCGGCTTGGTCAAGCTTCTTGCAAACACCGTAGACTTGTGCTCTGTGCAACCTAGAACAAGGCAAGCGCAGGAACTCAGCAAGCTGACCGCCGGCTTCCTGCCACCGAGACGACACTGCTGCAGCAGGCCTTACAGAGCAGTCTTCCAAGCCAGAGGCGTGAGTGCTCCCTGGGCTTCTGAGGAGACCATGTTGGTGAAAGTCCCTGGGCTTTGCGGGTTAGGGTTAGGGTTTCTAGACATCTCCATGGGCTAAGGAAAGTGGTCAGGCCTGCGCCCACTCTTCAGTTGACACAAAAGTCAGAGGTTCGAGAAGGAAGAAGCAGAGCAGAGGCCAGGCCTCCCTGAGGTCTCCCTCCCAGGACTTAGTCTACCAGGGCACCACATGTGGTTGCAGGACCGGGTCTGCCAGGAGTGGCCAGAACCCTGGCATCGTTCCCGCTTGTCCAGCGTCCATACATCTTTCATCTCTGCTGTTCGTGCTGCTCCCCAAAAGTGTGCATAGGGAACTTCCTTTACCTTTCTGCACAGCCCAGAATTCCAGCCCTGGGGCAGGGGAGGAAGGGGCAGGTGAGGGTGGCGTGGAGTCAGAGAGAAGGAAACGCCAGGATTCAGGACTGGCTGCTGGGAAGCCTGAGCCCTGGAACCACCCCTGTGCTTCGGTGCTGAGAACGGCTTGGGGGCACTGTCCAGTGCCCTGGGCCGCAGCTCCATGGTCATCTGTATGGGACAGCAACTCGGCAGACTGCCGGGCACCGGGAGGGATCCAGCCATCGATCTTCCCATAGCAAGGTGATGGTCCTCATGGCTTAGAAGCCCTGGCAACCGCTGCTACCCACGGTCACGACCCCTCCCTCACCCCAACCCACCAGGTGGCCAGGAGGACACCAGAACCAGCCGCACGCAGGGGGAGGCCACCGATACTTGGTCTCACGTGTCACCAAAACCGCCAAGTATCGGCCTGGTGACTTGAGGACAGGAAGACGCCAGGAGCCAGGCTGATTCCAGAGCTGACGAATGCTAGTGTGACTTGATGGTTACTATTTAAATCCTGAGTGTTGGAGGGACAAAAAGTGTATTTTACTCACATGTCAAGTTACTACAACCCCCAAATTATTTCAGGTGCGGGTTTTAAATTAGTCTTTTCATTTTGCGCCGTAGGTGGCTGAGTTTGTACAATCTCTTCTTAGCTGGGAAGAGCATGCCAAGAGCCTCAAGAAAGAGGTAAGCAATGTAAAAGTTAGACACATTTCTAGACTCCCGGGCCAGAAGAGCGTCATTTCCACTTAGCTAAATATAAAGGAGCACTGGGGAGGGCAGAGAAAGGGGGCCAGCAGGAAAGGAGCCCTCAGTGCGGTGCAGGTGGACAGCAGGGCAGCAGTGCGGTTCTACTTGGGGGGGAGTAAGTGAGCACAGTAGCGGATTAGTACTTAAAGGAACCTCTGCCCTAATGGTGCAAAGTCAAATGGGGGAGGGGAGCCCTCCTTGGGGACAGCAACAGGGAGCAGAGGGGACTGAGACACACACACACACACACACACACACCATCCTGCCCGCACCTGCTTTGGAGGACTTTGAGAAGCTGCAGTAAACTTTCTGCCTTCTCATGGTTGGGGATGTTGTGAATGTCCCTGGATTTGCATTTTCCCTGGGATAAGTAGTCATAGTGACTGGAGCTGCAGAAAAGACCCCGCCACCTGCAGATTAATAATGCAAATGCCACCAACAGTGACTGTGAATTGTGGCCCTGCCACATGCCAGCAGGCTGCTGAGTTTCTTCTCATCCTGGTCTTCTGATCCTCAGAACTGCAGTAGCATAGGGCTGCAGAGAAGGGCAAGCTCTCGGGAAGGCTGCGCACGGCAGGCAAAGGGCAGTCGGCCTCCAGTCCACCTCCGTCTGAGCCTCTGTCTTGCCCGAGAACTTCCAGAAAACCACCTGCCAGGCCTCTGGAAAGCACGTCGTTTGTAGGGCGTGCAGAGGCGGGACAGAACACTCTTTGAGTTTCGGGTGCTGGGACTCTCAAGACCCCCTCCTTTCTGTTCTTAGAGTCACTACCAGTAGAGAGACACTGATTCTAGTTTTGTGCTGCTACCTTTGAAGAGGGTCAGAACCACGGTACCAGGTTTACTGAAGGGTGTGGCTGGGGAAATCTTGTTCATTACTCTCTGCAGGGCCCCTGAGCTAGAGTCAATTGAGCCAGCTGTGTCCATAAATGATACGATACAAGGCCACAAACCTGCGTGGCCTGCGGGTCCAGCTCTGGGGTTTCTAGGTCCTCTGGGCAGTAGCCACTTGCCCTCTGTGACTTAGGAAAGTTGTCACACTTCAGACCGAAATGTGTGGGGTTTCTGAAGGTTTTTATAATAGGATAAAGGTATTGAAAGTTCACAGTATGAAGATTTAATCTTCCCCGTGCAAGGCATGGTAATTACTGCATTGAGCAAAACACTCACCACACTCCTTTGGGACGGAGCGCTCTGCAGAACTCGTTCCCCCCAGGAATCATTCTGAGCCCATTTCAAAATACCTTTCAGGGGCTGGGGCCGTGGCTGTGTTGAAGGGCACTCACCTAGCACACGTGAGGTTCTGGGTTCAAGTCCCCAGCAGTGCAAAACACATACAAATAAAACATAAAATACCTTTCAAAGTCACAAAATAAACCTTTTATTGTGTAGATAATTCTGTGTACAATAGTTTTTATTCTAGATGGAAACCCTAAAACACAGGGACATGAAAAGGAGGAAACAAAACCCAATCACCATCCCACCAGACAAAGATAAGTTCCATGAACATTTTCTGTAAAGACTGCTATGATTCCAAATGTGTGTGTGTGTGTGTGTGTGTCTATATATATATATATATATATATATATATATGTATATCTGTATATGGGGCAAGGCAGATTTTGTTTTAAAAATTAAAACTGAGACCTTTATCATCATGTTACATGTTATTATTGAACGGTCAATGAAATGTCCCAAATCATTCAGTCTTACGGAGATATTAATTTGGCAGCAGTGAGACACCCAATCCTGCTGTGATTCTGTAAGTTATTTACTTCTGCTATGATTGGAAGCCTGGGATGAAGTGCACTATTATAAATGGTACTAAGTGTCCACATTGCACATGGTTCTCCCAGGAAAGAGTCCTTGAGATTCACGGTGTTAGTCTTAAAGTTCTTTATACAGGTTCCTTCAAGCCAGGGAGAGCCCAGCAGAAACCAACTTGGAGGCGGTGACCATACATTCACATTTCTGCTGTGGCTTCTCTCTGTTTCTGGGGTGGGGGGAGCAGATGGCTGATGGACAGAAAAAGGGCCGCTCATTCTCTTGCTGCCAGCTCCCCAGGGTCACCCAGCATCCGGGAGCTCTGGCTGGACGAATGGCTTTTGTGGCAGGGGAGTTTGACTTGAACTCGTGTATCTGACTGCAGCAGATGGATGGCCTGGGTGGATATCGTCAAGGTCATGAAGATGAAGTTGGGCCCAGCTCTGAAGCTCTACGATTCCATCCTGATGTCCAGCTGCTCCCAGGCCTCGTGGAGGATGAAGCTGCCTTGGGCCAGGAAGCAGGGGACCAGGGGCTGCTGCTCCTGTAGAAATAGGGACCTTTGCTCTCCAGCAATGGTTTCAATGACTCAGCAGTCATCGCCGTATTTAGTATGGACGTTTACAGAGCCTGCGGCTTGTGAGGGCAGAGGATCTCACCGGCGATCGGGTGCCAGGGACCCAGCGGCTGGGGCCCTTCTTGCTCTGATGTGTGGCAGCCAACAGACCAAGACCCACACATCCGCCCGCATTTTTCCCTCCGCAAGAGCAGTCACTTCCCACTTGCAAACAGAAGTCTTCCATGGGGTAAAACAGCAAGCGGCATCTTCATTCACGTGCTGGGTGAGTTTTCACCAGGACAGGGCTGGGCGTGGTCCCCAGCTAACTTGTCTGGGTTTGGGGTGTCCTTACATGATGAAGCTGTGGTGCTTTGGACAACATTTCACAGAGACATGTGGGTACTTTACTCAGGAAAGTGGACTCTAAAAATAATACTAGGCACAGGTGTTCATGAATCATGGATCCCCTTCCTATCCCATAGGCTCTTTCCAGGCTATACTCCCAAGACACACAGGGATCCCAGGAAAGGAATATTCCCAGGAGGGACGAGACAGTCAGGTGGACACTTCCAGGAGCTGCTGGGACCCCTCCTCCCGAAGGCCTTTCTCCAGCAGCGGAACCTCAGGAACCGTCCTGACACCTGCCCTTGCTGGTGGGCCTGCCCCACCTCACTGGGACCTCCTGCTATGCTCAGAAGCCATCTAATGAGAAGTTGGAGCCGGGTAACAAGTGCACCGGGAGCCTGCATGCACCTAGACAGACAGCAACACCCTGAGAAGGGGAGATGGCTGAGGCAGGGAGCCCAGCATCTGTCTGGTTTGAAAAACTCTGATTCGTTACGCCATCTCATTGGTGTTTTGTAAGTGATTTTATTTCAATACCCTGGACCCACAGTTAGGGAAGACGAGTCCCTCTCATTTCTTCCACTTCTTGGTACTCTCACCCTAGCAACAGCTGCGGAGGTCCACGCGGAAGTGGAGACTCCTTCATCATTTCGGGGTGGGGAGAAAGAGGGAGCCCATACAGTGATGCCTCCATGTGCAACGCTTCACCAAGAGCCTTCATGGTTTATGAAAGCTGATTTGGCCCGGAGACTTGCTCAAAATTTAGGGCACTGAAGACGACAGACCTCTCAAGGACACCGGCATGCACCATGCCTCTTTAGCACCTGCTCTAAATGTAGTTTTCACATATGATTTGTTGATGTAAATTTTGTTTCTGTGTTTTGTGTGTTGTTTTGCTTTGCCTTTTGTAGACAGCCCTGTGCAGTGAAAATTCCTGCCCCTGCTATTAGAATTTTTATATATTCGAAATGGTAATGAACAGATGAAACAACCCACACCACCCCCGTCTGAGTGACTGTGTCACAGTGACCTGGGACCGAGCCCTCTTTGTTCGGCTGTGGGGGAATTCAGGTACCCGAGGCAGCAGCAGAGCAAGTGCTTCTGACTACCATGTTGCCTGGGGTGTGTTCCCTCAGGGCGTGGGTTAATGGTTAGATGGATTCAATTGGAGGTTTTCCTAATTACTAAGCACTTCCCAGGTGCTCATTTTATAGGCTCTGAGGAACGCCCGAAATTTGTGATTCAGATAATGTGATCCGCGTCATTTCAGCAGTAAGGCCCGGAGCTGAAAAAATGATGCCAAGTGAACTGGGTGGGATTATAATTCCTGGAAGAAGGCGTGAGCACTAGAGGTAGAGCAAAGTGTCACCTGCTGGACACCTGCTGGGCACCTGCTAGACACCTCTGCACTGCCACCCATGTGCCCCAGCCTCACCCTCTTTCCAAGGGAGCTCAGCCCTTCTCCCAAGTAAGCGGTAACGAGCTGTCTATTCCAGGAAATGAACGCTAACCTCTGGCTGTCTGTCCCAGTGCTGTAACTTCCGGTACCGCCAACCCCGGAGAGCTGTGTGTTCTGCTCTCTCTTCTCCCTCTGAATCATCCCACATTGCGATTCTACGTTGGAATCTCACTCAACTCCTTTTCTCCAAACTCAGCCTACCCTGCCACCTCCGGTCTCACACTCGCTGATCCTCTGCCCAAGGTGTCCTGGATACACACCCCCAGCAGCCTTTCCTGACACCTTCCCCTCAGGCCCCAACGCAGCCAGCTCTGTCTGTTGTCTCTGTTACTGCCCATTTCATCTCCCCAGGAGTTCAGGAGATGAGTGGGATGGACCCTGTCTGCCACACCTATCCCTGATTCTCCCCTCAGGGCTGACACTGTGGGCACACGGCCAGGTGTCTCTTCGTCAGGCGTCAGGCGTGGCCTCTCTGTCAAAGGAGAAAATGACGACTGCTCCAGGGTCTTACAATCTGATTTGGGGAATACACACGTGATTATAAATGCAAGTAATATAACACACAAGATGCTGGTTCCATGAGTAGCTGTGAGGAAACACTGCAGGCACAAATCCATTTCTTTTCATTTATTAGACACAAGTTTAAATGTCATGGTATCTCTTCCATGAGAAACCCAGGGTGTAAATAAAGAGCACAGTAAAAGGTGGATTACAGGAAGTCGAGAGACAGATCTTTCTCAAAGGGAAACGAGACCCAGAGATGGAGCCCAGGAAGGAAGGGGAAGGGATCCAAAAGGACTTCAAGCGCGTTGTATACACGCACCAGTCCATGCTTTCCGCTGACGGGGGACTGACCTTCCAGCAGTGGTCACCCACTGTGGCCCTGAATGTGTGGGGAGCCTGACCAGCTCGAGAGCTGTGCGTCCCACTCCCCTTCGGGGGCTACATGCCCAGCCTTGTGAGAGTGCAGCTGTGGCCGAGGGGCCCGACTTCCGGGCTCAGTTCTGTCCTCTGGCTTCTCCTCTGACCACTTCCCCTCCCCTCCTGCTCCCAGAAGGGTTTGGAGCATTGAGAGTTGAAACTCTTCATTCTGCCAGGAGGACCCCAACACACACGCACACACACAGACACATGCACGCACACATGCACACTTGCACACTCACACGCACATGCACGCACATGCACTGATTGGGTCAAGCAGAATGCAGTAATCGCGCCAGTAGCATGAAGGATCCTGGCCTCCACCTCCTTCCTGAATCCCACCTGGAGTGAGAGTCTCATCAGGGAGAAAGCATGGATTTGCCAAACAGGCTTCATGAAATCCCAGCTTCCAGGTTCTTAGAAAGAGCAGCCCCACAGGGCCGTTTGTGCAACACATGAAGAGTACACATCACGAGGTTGGAAGTAGGATCATTAGCAAAACTGCTGGGGAGTTTGGGACTTCAGGACTGTCATCTTTGAATGTCTGCAATGTCAGATAACTTTTGCAAAATTAACTTTCTCTCTCATTTCCAATAGCCCTAGGACACTAAGCACAAAAATTCTGTCTCTACTCTCTGAACACCTCCCTCCCCCCGATTAGACAGCCTGACCTTCTTATCTCGTATTAAAAAAGATTCCAGGAGATTCACTGCTTAATCACACAAGACCACCAGCCATGACACCTTTCGCTTGATGAGTGGTGCTGACTTTCAAACATGCTGGGACTTGGGACTGAGTCATCTTTGTCTACAAAATCTCCTTCCCGAGTCCTGGCCCTTGCAGACTGCAGGATCTAGAAGTGTTTCTTCATGGAACGGCAAAGGCAGGCTATCCAATTTACTCACATTGATTATTTAGGGAATATTCAATTTGTCCCTGCAACTCCTAAGGCTGCAGAATGTTATTCCGAATATGAAGTGTTCCTGTGAATATATTCTTACTCTGAGAATATGTGCTTCATGAATATATTCTCTATAAATGCATCCCTCTTAAAAACTTATAAATATATGCATGAAGAGTATATATCTTAATAGATTCTTCAATATTCAGAATTATAAACACATTCTCCTTATCAATACATTTATTAATGAACAATATATTCAAGATAAATCTTTCTCTGACATATACCCCAGTGCCATATACTCCTGTCCATGTCTTGATCTCTCTGCAGTAGAAGTAGACACAGACTCTTTAAAATGATTCTGGAAAGATAAAAACACAAATTGCTCGGCTCAGACTCATGAGTAAAACCAGTCAATTTTGCGGACTGAGCCATTTGGCATATTGGTAGTCAGCAATTTGATTTCTCAGGAAATTGTCGGCCTCCAAGTCTTCGCACCGTGCCTATCTTCCTTGCGGGAGGATGATCGAATTTGAACCCCGTGATCAATTAAAAACACACCCCTGCTGGCCCTGCTGTGAGGTTCAGGGACTTCTAGGGGACCTGCAGGGACCCAGCAAGCCCAGCTTCTGAAGGAGGAGAGGTGGACGGCAAGCACTGACCGCAGTGGTCGGGGACAGTGCTGCGTGACCCCAAGCCTCCTTTGTTACATGACAGTGACCCAGCGACAAAACAAAGGTATGGAGAGGAGCTTCGGAGTGAAGTGGTCCAAGAACAGCCATTAACAAGGAAATGGGGAGCAGAAAGCAGTCAAAATGATGCTTGAGTTCAGAATATTGAGAGTTAAATTCTTTTCCTCCCAGGGGTTCTATTTCAGGGGATCAGACGAGGTACTCTGCGCCAAGGGAGCCGCACCCAGCAATTTCTCTTTTATGTCAGTTTGGAACTTGACCGAGTTCCCACTGATTTAGAAATCAAAGCATCAAGGCAAACGGATGCATGAAGAGCACAAAGTACTGAGGGATCCCAGGCTCAACAGGGCTCTTCCAGCGCGGACTGGACCGCAGGTAACGGCAGCCGTGTTAAAATACAGGAGCCTGCAGCTCGCTGGGAAATGCTGGGTCCCAAAGGAGTTTCTGCAGGAAATAAATAAATAAACAAACAAACAAACATCAAATGCTGTCAACTAATCTCACCTCGCTTCATCTTTTCAAAAGTAAAGCATGAAAAGATGCTGCTTGCTGGTTCTCCACCTGCCTGCGTTTGTGTAGTGTTACTGTGACCGCTTAGGTAATGTGCGCACCACGTAAGCTGAAGAAACAGCAGAAATGTATTTCTCACAGTTCTGGAGCCCAGGAGCTTGTTGTCAGCAAACCACCATGGCCCGAGGGCGGAAGGGTAAGGTGGCACCCCGTGAGCACAGCGTTGGCTGGTCTCTGAGGACAGCGTCCTAGTGCCTGCACTGTGACAGCTCTGACGCAGTGAGCCCTGCTGGGGGAACCAGCCCGGTCTGTGTCAGCTGGTGTGGGGTGAGCAGGGAGTGGCTGTGAGTCCCCAGAGGAGCGGACTTCTAACTATTCCACCATCTGAGCCTCTGGCTCTTGCAATTTACATCAGAAGGCTGCGGGGGTTCTGACCAAAGGAATCCACAAACACAGTCAACAAATAGCTTATTGGAAAATGAAGCTCAGCCTGTTTGATGTTGATAATTGAATTTTTCTCTTTTTCCGTCTTCAACCAATTTGCAGTCATGCTCCAGAATGGCCAGCTTCATTTCTTTCTTTAAGCATAGATTGGTCCTTCATAAGTCCTTGTTACTATCAGTGTGGAGGCTGGAGTTGGCTCTCCTGACCCTCGAGGACATTACCCCCGTGCCTTCCACCTGGAAAATTTAAATCTAAGATGCGAAGGAGAGTAGCACAGATACATGCCACGCATCCATATTGATTCTGAAATACCCCTCAGAGGAACAAGCACATTCACCTGTGCAGATGTGTAGGTGGAAATATTTAAATTTATTCATTTGGCAAATATTTACTGAGTGTCCGCTATAAGCCAGGCCTCGGGAAGTAGCTGTGAACTAATCAAATAAAAGTGGTTCTTCTCAAGAAGCTCACAGTCACGTAGGTGGAGAGAAACAAAAAATGACAGGTACGGAAAACTGAAGAGCAATAGAGGAAAAATAAAGAAAGAAGCCGAGCACTTCATGTAAGGGGAGGTGAGCTTTCTGGTCCTTGGGAGACACAGAACACATGACCAGGCGGTGCCA
>PVJX010007229.1:0-72444 GCA_004027295.1 Dolichotis patagonum | reverse complement strand
CAGCGCTTGAATTACATTACTCCAAGCTCTTCTTGACCTGATGGTCTGTATCGAGAAGTCTGCCATGATTTTGAAGGGTTTTCCTTTATAGGTGATCTGTTTCTTTTCTCTGATGGCTTTTAATATTCTGTTCTTATATTGAATTTCTGGGATCTTGATTATTATGTGTCTGGGTGTAGCTCTGTTTGGGTTGTAGGTGACTGGAGTTCTGTATACTTCATACTTCTGCATATCATTTCTTTTTTCTATGCTTGGGAAATTTTCTTCAATAATTGCTGTGAATAGCCTTTGTAATTCCTCTGGTTTGATTCCTGCTTCTTCATTCACATACTTTATTCTTAAGTTATAGATTCTCTTGTCATCTTCCAGTCTTTGTATCTTTACTGCCTGCTCCCTTGTTATCTTTAAGAGATCTTCCCTTTCATGACCCCACATTGCAAGCCTGTGTTCAATTTTTGATAGTCTCTCTTTGGTTTCTTTCAAGCAGTTTTGCCAGATTTCTATGGAGTCTTTAGTTTCCTGATAATCCCTTTGAATCTGCTTCATAAATTCTAGGTTTTTTCTGAATTCTTCATTAAATTTTTCTCTCCATTTGTGTTCCTCTATTCTTCTGTCTGTGTCTTCTTGAGAGGTACCCAGCCCTTCTTTTATTAATCTACTTACCTCTTGTTTAATTTGAATTAATATTTCAGTTTTGGTCCTGCTTACGAGGTCTTGAATATATCTCTTTATGTCCGCTAACGCTGTGCTTGATGTTGCATTTTTGCTGCCCTCAATCTCTTTTGTATTTACCTCTCCTGGATCAATGTTCTCAGGGTTGGGGGCTGGGAGTATTTTCTTATTTCTCCCTTTCGTCATGTTTTTTGTTCCTTCCATACAAGTGTACAGTGTAATTCCGAGACCCTTTTCTTATTGTTTAAGGCTCCTCTAGAGGGTGCAGGCTAGGAGCTTTAGCCCTCTTCAATAGGTTATCAGAGATTAGAGTTCACCCACGGGCAGTGTACGCTCGCTCCTCCCTTCTTGGCCAGTCAACCTTTGCAGGCCTTCACTGCATCAGTGTGCACTGATCTCAGGGAAGTAACTGGGTCCCCGCCAGGGGCATGGCCTAGTCCAAGCAGATTCCACCAATCGGCTCTGCGAGGGGAGTAACCAGCTGAAGCCACTTCCTTATGGAGTTAGGGCTGTCCTGCCCAAATCCAACATGTCGTCCAGTTGGTTTCCCCTGTCCCGTGGTAGGGTCTTATTCCCATTACTCACCGTGTCCCTGAGAACTGCTGGACTGTCCGAGCTCCGATTTCAGCGTGCTTGCAGTGGGAATCCACGGTGCCTCTGGGTGGGTCATGTGCAGAGCCGGTCCCGGCGAGCTGCACGCCGGGCTGTTCAGCTCCGCGCTCCGGCGGCTCAAGCCAGTCGCTTCAGCGCGGATCGCTTGTTCAGGTCAGGCGGGGTTCAGGCGTCTTGAGGAGGGTGCCGTGCTCGCTGATCTTATCTTCACTAATAGTAGCCCCAGGACCTCATATTCAAATGGGTTTTTGCGCTTTAGTTGCTTTCTGGGTTGTGAGAGTCTATCTCTCTCTGTTTGGGTCTCTCCAGGGTGTTTTATTCTGGCATTTGAGCTGTCTCTCTCAGAGAGGGTCTCTCTCCTGCTACCTACCAGTCCGCCATCTTGTCTCCTGATCTTTAGTACTCATTTCTAATATATCATTATTTGTTTAACTAGTGTTTATAGAGTGTTTACTCTCTGCCAACTATTGCTCTAATTTATATACTAAAAACATTAAAATTGGAATGGAAGGAAACTACTAGTTATGGAATGAATGTTTGCACCCTCCTAAAATTCACACATTAATTATAGCTCTCAGTGTGATGGTGTCAGGAGGTGGGGCCTTTAATTGGTGATTAGCTCATGAAGGGAAGTCCTTGGGAATGGGATTAATCTTACTTAAATAGGACCCTAGAGAGCACCCTTGCCCCTTCCTTCTGCCACAAAAAAACACAGCCAGAGGATGGCCTCTGTGGCCCGGGAAGCAGACCTCACCAGACACCAAATCTGCCGCAGCTTCCCTTCCTTTAGAACTATAAGAAGTTGTTTTGAATAAGTCACCCAGCCTGTGGTACTCTAGCACAGCAGCCCAAACAAACTAAGACATTCCTTAAATACAACATAGACTGTCTACCAAAACATCCCTCATAATATCAAATAGTATCCTAAATAGTACATTAGTGACACTTCAGTTAAAGTCAGAAACTTGCCATCATATTATTTCAAAACATTGTCTTGGGGGACTTAATACATATAATAATAAAAGGAAGCACTTTTCCTGTTGCAGGCAGCAAAGAGTGAGCTCATGGGTCTCCAAAATCCAAAACTTGGAAGTTTCCTTACATCCTGGAGGCTGCCCCCCAGGTTCTGCCAGCTGTCAGCAGGCCACAAAATTAATACACTGAATTACATCACAAACACTATAGCTAATGTTTGGATTACTATGAGAAGAAGAAAAGGAGGAAAACCAGGAGGCTTGTGGATGTTTTTAATGAAGGCAGAAAAATTAAATTGTCTGAAGGCTAATCCCTGCATAAATACCACCAGGCTGAGAAAACGCAAATGAAAAAGCCCACCAAGTTGCATGAAAAGAGAAGCCCCAGACAAAATAACCATGAAGATGCCACAGCTGATCATAGAAAAACAGTCCCAAAGTAAAGTACTTTCCAAATGACTAGACCAAAACACATCAGAAGGATAAGATGGGAGGTCTCTCTGCCCAAATTCCATGTACAGAAAGAAACAGAAGTATTAAAATTCACTCAGACACACTGGGCATGGTAACACACACCTGTAGTCACAGATATGCAGGAAGCTGAAGCAGGAGGATCACAAGTCTGAGGCCAACCTGGGCAACTTAGTGAGACTGTCTCAGAAAAAAAAGGAGTTACTCAACCAAGAAGGAAAAAGCTGAAAAAAGTTTTTTGTAAAGGGAGTGTGGAAGATGAACACTTATGAGCCTCTCAAATGAAGTCTGCTTTGTTGGAGATGGTGTTAGAAAAAAAGCACCTAAAAACAAACATTCATTAAGACAACAAGGCTTACTTTTCAAGAAGGTCCAGCTAACAGCCTGATCTGATTTCACCTGTGAAATCAATACTTGGCATAAACAATCAATACGTTATTCTCACTTGACTGGAGAGACTCCTGGAGAGCTGGTTTGATCACAGAGGTGCTCTAATCATCAGTGGATGAACCCACTGATGTTCACGCTGAATGTGCTGTCAGGAGGTTGGTGCTGGCCGCGTGCCTTTGAAGGGTGTGTCCCTCCGGGCACTCTTCCCCCGTGATCTGCTTCCTGGCCATGAGGTGAGCAGCTTCTTTCCACCATACCCTTCTGCCATGATGCTGCTGTCTTGGAGCCAACCCAACATGGACCGAAACCTCTGAAGCCGTGAGACAAATCAAATGGCCGTCGCACAGCTTTGGTTGGTCCTACTGAAGTTACTGTCATGGAGGGAACATGAACAAATCAGACCTTGTAATACGAGGAAGTAAGGTGATTTGGGGAAAATATATCCAGGTTATCAACAATCCTGAAAATTGTAGATGCTTAAATAATGCAGCCCTACTAGTTGACAAGCAGTTTCATATGAGTCACTCCTGTAATTATTGAAGACTATAAACTGGGAAAATCAATCTTATTGTGATGTTTCTGAATATTATCAAACAACCTTACATACTTGCAACCGTCAAGATAACTATTGAGTTGTAAAAACATTAAATAGCTCCATCTTACCAAAACTTGTATGTTATACACACACACACAACATACATATGATATATATATGTATTATATGTAATATAATGGAAACTATATATACATGGAAGCTATATGTAATATAATGGAAACCATATTTTCCGGCACAAATATTGGAAGAGATAAGAATATTTCTTTTTGTTGATGACATGACAATGTAGCTAGGAAAACCAAATCTCAAATAAAATTATTAGGAGAATTGATGTGAGGTAGTGGCTTCATAATAAACACACAAAAAATAAGTATCTTGTTCTAACATGAGGACCTAGAATAAAATGAGGGTATTTATTATGAAGTAACTACATTACATTGATTTAAATACATTAAGAGTCATATTGTTTTTTGACAAGGGTTGATAGTGTACTAACATTAGGTGATATAAAATTCACTGCAGTTCGTACTATATCCCAAGAAAGTTTTGTTTTTGTTTTGGGACTAGATTTTAAAAAGATCTTAAAATTGATTTGCAAGAATAAAGCCAGGCCTAATGGCGTGTGCCTGTATTTCTGTGGGTAGCCCATAGCAACTCAGGAGGCTGAAGTGGGAGGATTGCTTGAGTCTTGAAATTCTCTCAAGCACAAAAAAGAGAAGTCTAAGAAAAGACTAAAAAGTTAAGGGAAAAACAGTGATAGAAGGATTTGCCTTACCAGTTATCACAATATACTAAAAATTTATTATAGCTAAATAATTAATGATACTTCTATGAGAAATGACAAACCAATGAAACAGACTAATAAATCTAGAAGTAGATTTGGGTATATGCAAGAATTCATTAACTGACAAAAGAGGATAGCCCAATTCAGTGTGAAATTAATGAACTATTTAATAAATATATATCACAGAATTTAAGTATTGATCTGGAAGAAAATAAAGGCATCCTTTAAAAACATATTCAGAAGTGACTACAGTTGGATTAAATCACTAAATGTAAACATAGAACAAAAACCTTTTGCAAATCTGAAAGAAGACATACACAGACTAACAGTAAGAACATCAAATCAAAAATAAATGTTAGATTAAACCTTATGAATTTCCTAATCTTTGATCAGTTTTGACATTCACAAAGGGCAAAATCATATGATTCAGCCTTAAAATTACTCCTTTAATATACATACATACACACAAATATACAAATTAGGGAATGGCGGTGTATTCACACATATATGTATATATACATACATTTATACGTATTAGAGAATGTATTTTACAAGTACACACACATATATATGTATACACACACAAATATACATAGAAAGACATACACTAGATTATTGACATGCACAAAATAAGTACAGCATTATCTGAAAAAAGGATATTATAATATTAAGCTTGAACTAGGACTTATGCCAGATAATGTTGGCTACATCAGTTCAAGTTTTCAACTCCCTTTTTTCATTTCAGTAAATGTATTAAAGAGAACAATTTGTCTGCTGTAAGCAGGAAAGCATTACATGTTATAAAAAAAGTAAATATTTCATTCAAGAAATTCTACTTTTAAATAAGACAATGAAGTACTAATATATTGAGTCAGTTTACAAACATATATATCTGAAATTTTTTCCTCAATGAGAAGACTGAAATTGTTCAATAATCTAAAAGAGGAGAGATACTTGATCCCTGATATCACTTATTAAAAAACAAAAGTCAGGAATGATGGTGCATACTTATAACAGTAGTAGTCTGGGAAGCTGAGGCATGAGAATTACAAGTATGAGCCCAGTCTATAAATTTAGTGATTTAGTGAGACCTATCTTAAAATTAAAAATTAACAGGCCTAGGGAAGTGGCTGAGTGGTAAAGCCTTGGGTTCAATCCTGGGGTGGCTGTGGGGACAAGTTAGCTAATTTAATAGTATATTGTTTACTTATTCTTGTTTCCCTATCTCATTTCCCCCACTTCCCTATTGGTATTTCCTGTGTTTTTCACATTAAACTATTTACATTCCATTCCTTGTTGCAGGATCTGAGATAACCTAAGTCAAACAATCACTGAATGCATGAACAATGAGACTGCAGGTCATGCAGTCCTTATAAAATGAGTTATCATATCTGACCAGCCTATACTATCAGGCCAAGCAAAAAATATTCTTGAAATGTCATGCTTACTGTACCAGTTATGTTTCTTCTAGCACACATTAAAAATAAATGCGTAAACAATTATCAATATGTATATTTTCCCATATGTAAGATACCCTTAAATAAGAAGTAAAAGGAAAAATCATAATGGTTAAAATTGTTTCCACCCCGGTTCTGAGTTTCTGCTTCTAGTGAATTCATTCAGTTCATAGATCATCTCTCTACTTGACATAAAGAATTCAGACACTGCTGTAGTCCTTTATCTTAGTGAAGGAACAACCTTCACCGACACATGAAGGTAAACAGAAGGTCCTTTTTCTTCTCATGTTTTCTTGAGAACAATTGTCCAGGGTATTCATCCACAGCCATAAATCCACAGGGACAATTTGGGAGAAAGACAACATCTTGGAAATTGGAAAATAGGTGAATGAGTGCTAAGAAATTTGAGTACTAAAAAGTCTGTATTACATGAGCAGTAGGAAAGGCCCATAAGCAACCCTAATTCCTTTGCAGAATCCCAAAAGGTGAAGAAACTGCCCATAGTATCATTGAAAATGGGAGTGGAAGCGATGCTACGAATTTGGTGGCAAATCTGTTGAAGCAACAGCTAGGTTCCAGTATCTACCTATTCTACAGTTAGGTGACTGTCCTTCTTGTACCTCTACGGGAGACTGGAGGAGTAGTCTCAGAGGGGTCTTGGAACAGAAAGACACAGTCACAACACAGCACAGGGTACTATGCTGAATACAGAGCGCCGATGAGGAGAGCCTAAGTGAAACTTTACATACTGAACTTGAGACTCCCAACCTTCCCAGAATGCTCCTGTCCAATACAGGATCCCATACTGTCTGGACAGTGAAACTGGAGGAACATCGCTGGTGACTCTAGTCAGCCCAAGAGAAAAGATCTAAAGGTATGGTATTAATGTCCGTCAGATTTTCACCTCCATAACAAATACCTAAGACAGTCAACTTATAAAGAGTTTACTTTGGCTTACAGTTTTGGGGCCTCAGTTCATGATTAGTTGGAAGGGGTTGGGGTTCCACTGTCCCCCTCAAAGGCACATCCCCATGACCTTTCAGTAGGCTCTCCATTAAATATCCCTCCAACTCCAGCAGCATCACTCTGAGGACCAATCTTTTAACATATAGACCTTTGGGGGACACTTTTACAGCACGGATACAGTGGGTTCTCAAGGACATAGAGCAGGCAGACCACCACACACTTCATGATGGAAAGTTCTGGTCACTGGGCACCAATATTCTCATGACCTGGGGTTCAGCCACACCGGCCAAGGGGAATAGTGACTTGGCAAAGCTTGTCAAAAACCATAGCTGCCTCTTGTGCATCTTTCCTTGGGGTTTGTTAGAATCTCCATGCAGTGTGTAGATCTGCTACTGATCTTCTGAAGCTTAACAGCTCTGGGCAGAGTTGCCAATGTCCTGAATGAGAAGAGACTTCCATCATTCTTGGATTCACTTGAAATAGGCAGCTTTGCAGGACACCCCCAAACTTGTCAAGCCAATGCACACAAGTATAATACATGTATGCCACCAACGCAGATGCAAACCCTGAGATCCCTCCCGCAGCCTCCCCGAGTGCTGAGATCACAGGTGTAGTTCATCATGCTTGGCCCAATCGCGTTTTCGTATTCCAGTGTTTTCCTCTTTATTGGTTTGGAATTTAATTGTTTCCATTCTTAAAAGCTTACCAAACACAGGATGTGATTTTTTAAAATATGGTAAATGTTTGAAATTTAAAAATATTTATCACAGTACAAGACACATGGACATTAATTCCCTTCAAAATACTCTCCCTTTGAACACAATTATCCCAGCACTGTTGCCACTTTCTACACTTGATCTTAGCCAAAAGGCTGAGAAGCGATACTGTTGTCACTTTCTGAAGTGCTTTTAGAAGTTCTCTTTCATGAGCGCCTTTAGTTGTGCCATTGTAGTTGCCTTGATGTCCTGAATTCATTCAAAACATTAATTTTCCGTGGTCAGTTTGATGTTAAAAAGCTGAAATTGCACAGCTGAATGGGGTGAATGGGGGATGAGGGCACCTAGTGAGGTTTTTATGAACCTGCTTTTCCACTGGATGGCACTTGGTGGCAGCATTCACATTTCTGAGAATTTCTCACAAAGAGAACTTCCAGAACTGCTTCAGAAAGAGGCAACAGTGTGTTCAAAGCGAGGGAGAGTGTTTTGAAGGGGATTAATGTCCATGTGTCTTTCCCGTAATACTTGTTTTAAACATTCACGCTTGTTTCTCTACTTTTTCAGCTACTTCAGTTAATCTTCAGTCCACTATAATCTAGCTTCAGGCCCCACTACTTCACGGACACTGCTTTTGTGGAAGTTTCCAAATGCTGAATTCAATGGTCCTTTTATCTCACAGGATTTCCTTGCTGATTTGACATTTGTGGTCATCTCTCCTAGATATCCTAGTCCCTAGGGTTAGCTGGCATTATCTTTTGTCTTGTTTCCCAAGATTTCTTCCTCCCTATGACCCCCTCCTCCTTGACTCCTATTACGAGTATTTCCCAACTAGTTTCTGCTCCTGTCTACTGCTTTTACTTGACAAATGTATCCTGTGTGATCCCATCCACTCCCACAGTATCAACTACCATCTCTGTGGGGCTCTCAATTTCTCCAGCCCAGCCTCTCCCTTGAACCTGACTCTAAAATTCAATTTCCAGCGATCTACCAGACTTGGATATATCATGAGCAACTCAACTTTAGCACTCTGAAAACCAAACTTCCAATTATCTACTTTTCCTCTTTCTATAAATTCTTTCACCAACCTAGAAACTCAGATTTTTAAGAAATTCCTTCCCTCCCCGGTATTTCATGTATCACCCCTTATGGAGACCTTCCAACTCTACCTCTACCTCTGCGGCCCCTGCTTTGCCCACAGTATTCCATGGCTATAATGTACTCCAGAAAAGTGGTTCCCTGATAACGTAATTGTTGGTAGATATCAGAAAATGAGGAAAAGAAATTATCTCCATCTCAGGTCTTTTCAGAGGCATTACTGTGTAGATGTTGTATTCTAAACATAACAAGCTGTCTTTTCACGCTTGTTCTAGCAAGTCGAAGGAACACCTGTGGCATCAAATGTGCCTTGTAATTGGTCATGAAATGCTGGTCTAAGTCACTCCATTCTCTTCCACACCCGCCCATGGCTCTGGTTGGGCTCTTGCCATCTCTTTGGTCCCCTAGTTGTGGTCCTGTTTCTTTAAACACACTGTATACACAGCAGTGCAAGTGAGCTGCCTGGAACTCAAGTCTGACTACATCGCCTCACTGCCCACACTGCACGTTAAATTCCTTCGAAGGGCATATGGATATACCCGAAGGGTATATAGGCATGTGACATTCCCTCGAAGGATCTGGGCCATGGCCTGGCCCAGATCACCTTCGGTCTCACCTCACACCACAGACTCACATCATAGCTTAGAAATAACGAACTTCCTGTGTGTCCCACATGGCCTGCGCCCTGGCAGCGCTTTGCTCACAGGGTACTTACTGTCTGGAGTCTCCATCGGCTGCCACTGCGTCTCCCTGTAACACTCGCCTCCAGCACCGCCATCCTCGGGAAGGTTCCCTGGCTGGGCTCGGGGCTCCTGCTTAGCTCACATAACTGTGGAAGTCCAGCCCTTCCTTGTTCTGACAGCCTTCAGAACTATCATCAGACAAAGCTCTTCTCTTGACAGACAGGAGTTTTTAAACTCCTTCTTTAAGTATCCAGACACAGGAAAGAACAAGAGACTGGAAGAGACTGGAAGCCCAGAGTCTTGGAGTCAAGTGTGGGCTCTGCCAAGTATTCTGCAGTGGATCCCTGATCAACTGCTTCCTTGTTTCTGGGCATTTCTCAACCTATGGGCAAAGTATACTTCAGTCCTGAAGTTCTGCAGCCCTCCCAGGTTCCCTCAGCTCTGAACAGCCCTTTTCTGATCACTCAGGCTTGGGCCTGGACTCTGGCATGTCAAGAATAGAATTTTTTAAATTATAAGAAGTGAGGGTTGGACACCGCACACCTGTAACCTTGGCGCCCTGGGAGGAGGATCACAAGTTCAAGTACAGGCTGAACAATTTAATGACTTAGCGAGATCCTTCCATAAAGAAAGTACTGTCCTAGAAAGCAGAAAACCTGTATGTGCCTCTCCCTCCTCCACAAGTGACACCCAGAAACAGTCAGCCAAGCAAATGGTCCTTCCCTGCAATATTTATTGAGAAATTTACACATACACAGGAGAAAGGCAACCAGGCGTTGTGGTTCCTACACATGACATCTTTTAAGCAAAGTTTTCTTGCTTGACTTTTCAGACGGAATGAACAATGGCTGAGGAGAAAGCTGCCCAGGCTCTGTCCCATCACCTGCAAAAGGTGGGCAACAGAGCCGCCAGGTCCATGGGCGGAGCAGGAGGGAATGGAGATAGGGAGCTATCCGTGAGATCACAAAATTTTTAAACTGTAAGAAAAACTGGCAACAGTTTTCAGCTGTTCATAAATTAACTCCCCTCTGTTGTAAACCTAAAACAAAAACAAAAACACCAGAGCAAATGGGGAGGGGCGGGACATGGGATCCACACGTATGTGCACACAAGCAGTGCACACACTGAGCTCTGCGGTCCTGCGAAGGGCTGGGTCCAGCTGAAGGCAGCGAGGGTCTGTCTCTGTGTAGGACCTTCAGAGTCTTTGGTGCTAATAAAGGTGACTGAAGCGGGGAGTGCTAAAGCCCCAGGCCCAGAAAGCAATTCGGAGCAAAGTGGAGTAGCATTTTGCTCATCTTCATAAGGAGGAGCTGGCTTCGCGGCAAGGCTAGGGTCAACCTGATCCAAGATCCAAGAAGTGTTTAATGTGATTGCAGTTGCTTCTTCATTGCTGTAAAGCATGAGAACATGATGCCACCCTCTTCAATCAAAAGTTCAAACACGTGGCAACATCTTATTAACACAGAGAAGGCCCTCTGCTCTCTCCCCCCTCTGCCTCATACACAACCTCTCCAGACTCACATGAGGGCCCGACAGGGGGCGGTACTGAAAGATGCACATTTTCTCCACAGTTCAAGTGCCTTCTGCTAACAATTTCTAAGGTGCTGGTGCAGGATAGAGTAAAGGCTGTGGCTGGGGAGGTGTTGGGATGGCTTCAGACATGAACAACACAAAGCAACAGAGAGGTCTGTGTGTTTGGGAAGTGGCTGGGTTGGGCAGGATGCCAAACCCTAAATGACTTATTGAGCAATTTCATAACCAAACATAGAGGTAGGAAAGGGAGATGGGGTGAAGAAGGGGACGGGGAAAGAAGAGAAGGGGGGAAAGTGAGGGTGGAAGAGACTGGCAGTCATACAGGTGTCTTGTTTTTATTTCCACATCTGAGGACTGAGAGTTTGACTCGCTGCCTGTCCATTTCCGCCGCTCATTGGCTGTCCATAAGTCATCATGCCGTTGGCTCCATAGAAGTTCATCCCAGCCATCTGCTGGGTCACCTGGAAGGGAGAGAGGAGAGCTCAGACCAGGCTGTGGGCATCCAGCCAGTTAGTGCAAAAGGCTGGGTAGGAGTCCTGTCTGCAGTCATGGGGAGAAGCAGACAAAGGCAAACGGTTCCAGTACACAACAGCCCTACACCCTGCCAGCGCACAAGACTGTGTGTGAGCCTCTTCTTTCTCTCCAGCCCCTCATCCTAACCACCGGCCTTTCCTTAACTGCCACAGCCAACCCTGAGCTAGGGAGCAAGTCCCCGTTCGAGTGCATCTCTCCTCCAGCAGAGGGCGGTCCCTCGGCCGGAGCCTGCACAGGATCCCGTCTACAGAGGGGAAGAGGAACCGCAATGAATGACTCGAAATGGACAGGGGAAATGGGGGAGGGGAGACCAGCTGAGAGAAGAGTCAGCGTCGTGAGGCTGGGTGGGACAGGACCTCCATCTGCTGAGATTAAACGACTGGCTCCTTGGCATCAACGCAAAAAAAAAAAAAAAATTGTCAAAGAAAAATACCAGAAATCTCCTAAGCATAGTACATTTGCTTTGCAAGAAGGGCATTATTCTTCCACTGATTTTTTTTTTAAATTCAGACTAAAAATAGTATAATAAAAGTCATATATCTCTTCCTTAAATCTACAAGTTAACATTCTGTCATATTGTCTCCCCCATTTATAAAAAGTTTATAATTTTGATGAGCATCAAAAAGTGTAGGTGCCATGGCATTCGACCCCTTGATAAGTCAGGAGGTATTATGTGAGAACAAACTTGCTTCTAGAACTACACTGCGACTGATACCCTAAAACAGTCGGGGCAAAACTCTGGCAACTGTGTTATTTGCTTTCAAGGCAAAAGATGTTAATGTAGGGGCTGGGGATTTAGCTCAGCGGCATAAGCGTCTGCCTTGCAAGTGTGCGGTCGTGAATTTGATCCCCAGTACCGATTAAAAAAAAAAAAAAAGAGGTTAATGTAGGGTTTTTTCCTAAACTAAAACCTCAGTGTTCAGGTTTAATTGCAGTGTTGGCACCTCTGGGCTACAGTTTGGGCACTTGCATGTAAAAGGTTTGCCATCCTGCCCTACAGAAATACAAGATAAACTGTACTTCCTTTTCATCTTAATCTTCTTTAATTTGTAATAGTTCCCCCACCACCTTTCCTTTCCCCGCTTGACAGTGACATATTTAAAAAGTTTCCAGGCCAGTTACATTGCAGAGTATCTTTCAATTTGTATTTTCATATTTTCTCAACACAGGATCCAAGTCACGTATTTTTGGCAAGAATACTACATAAGATAATGTGTTTTTCTCAGGACAAGATATCAAGAAGCACATGATATTAATTTGTCCTTGGCTAAAGTTTCTATCATACTTCCTGAAGTATAACTAAGTAATCTGAGCCGTATCTGAGTATGTATGAATACCTTGTTCTTTCGACAACTACTGGCTATCATTCTTGTGTAAAGAAGTCTCTCTCTCCCTCAATTCCACACTTCTTTTTTTCCCCTTAATATTACTATGCATTCACATACTTTTTCCCATTCGGTGTATTATAATTCATTACTATTATTATTCTTTTTGATGTTAAAATTGGCCAGTGGGAGCCTCTAGAAACTGGCTCATATGTCCTTTAAACACGTTCCCTTCTAGTTCTATAGCATTTCCTATTTACATAAATAAAAATGAAAGAAGGAAAGAAAGTGAATTAAAATTCCAATGATGAAAGCAAGAAAAAGAAAAATAAACTGAAAGAAGCATATAAACAATCAGTAAAAATAAGAAAAAATTTTAGGTAGAAACAAAAATGGCTGGGTACAGTGGCGCATGCTTGTAATTGCAGTGCTCAGAAGGCTGAGGCAGGAGGATCGCCACAAGTCTGAGGCCAGGCTGGGCTACAGAGAAAGTCCTAGAACAACTTAAACTGCATTGCAACATCCTGTCTCAAAAAAAGAAAAAAAGAAAGAAAGAGAAAAATGTAGAGCCAATAAACAAATCAAAACCCCAGAGCTTTTTAAAAAAATTAACAAGGTTGACTGGCAAAACTTTTGATAAATACATTTGAAAACTTTGATGCAGTGGATAATCTAAGTAAACAGAGTTTCCCAAAAGTGACTCCCATAAAAGAAAAAGAGAAAACTACAGAGGAATGACTACAAAATGACATAGGGCCACACAATTTCACATGGGAATTCTATTAAACTTCAAAGACCAATACTACATAAATTATTCCAGACTAAAGAAAATGAAAACACAAAAATACTTAATATGGAGTTAAGTCTATGTACTGTTCCCCCTTATTCTGCAGCTTAAATTCTAATAAAGCCTCTTCGGGATGGCAAAAACCCCAAATAAAACATAATTAAGTGTGGCACAGTGGCATACACCTCTGGCCCCAGATGCTCAGGAGCCTGAGGCAGGATCACCTGAGCCCAGGATTTGAGGCCAACCTGGGCAACACAACAATACTAACACACATCATTTCTTATAAACCAAGGACAATGCTCACACTACTCTGCTGAAGAGCGCGTGTACACAAGCACCGCTTCTCTAGCATTCCTTTGCCTATCCCTTCACGTCCATTCTGAATGACTTCATTTCAACTCTTTGCTTCTTTGCACAAGTACACAATTCAGTGTTGCTTTGTGACCCAATCTGAACATTCTTTTCTCCTAACAGAGGAGTTGCCTGTTGATATGAGCGATATATTTGGTTTCAATTGTGTCATATTTTATTATTATATAAGCCACACTTTGCACTTTATGGATTATATTTTCTGTTTTTAAAAATTCTTTCGGTATTTAGAAAATTTCCCATTTTTGGTCTAATGATTATTTTTATATTAATACTGTTTGTAAGGCCCTGGCCTCCTCCTCCCTTAAACATCTATGATTTGGTTTGAAAGCATATTATATATATCCTTTGACTTCCATTTCTTTTGCAATAATTAACTTATCATGCTTTCACTTTTTTCTCCTTTTTCCTTCCATTAGTTTTGGCTGTATTCCTGTTGGTCAGAATACAGCATGTATTCTTCTACCCTTGTCACTACCTTTGTTTTAGTCTTAGATTCTCGATTAAACATTCAGTGCTTACTATCAGTCCTACAAACACCCACAGTCACTAGGTGGGGTGGATGAAGTTTATCTTCTGCTGCATTGCTCGGGAAAGGCCAGCAAGCATGAAATTTCCATAATTCTGCTACATTTAAGATCATTTTATTGCACATGTGTGAGTGTCCTGAAGGAAGCACTCTTGCTGTCGTGCCGCCTCACAGTTGCTAAGTCTGCTATCAACCTGGGTGTGTTCGTTTTGTTTTGGTGACACATTTGTGCAGGGTGAAGGGTGGAAAACATGAAGAAGCTGAAGCCCTGAGGACTGATCTTCTTTTGGAAAGTGTAAAGGTTTACTAGGATGTTTCAGACTTGACTGTTCTGGGTCAGTTTTCCCAGAATTGCAGTGGGCTCTTTAAATATTATATGCAAGCCTTATTTCAAGAAAGTTTTCCGGGTTTTTTTGTTTGTTTGTTGGCTGGTTGGTTGGTACTTGGAAACGAACTCATGACTGTGCTTGCAGGCAGGTGCTGTGCCGCTGAGCTATACCTTCGGCCTCAAGAAAGTTCTCTTGCACTTATAGTTAGAAGTATATTAATTCCGTCCCTCTCTTTTTATAATGTCTCCAATGTTTTGTTTTTATTAATATTGTTCTGTACTGCTATGTTCAATTATACTGATGATATAGACAATTCTATTGAAGATAACAAAAAAGACATCGTAGTAACCATTGTAGATCACCTGGTGTTGTGATTTTATATGTCTATTTCGTTTCACGTTTTTCTAGGAATTTGTTTTGTTTTATCTTGTTTTGTTTTTCCCTCTAATACAGAAATGACAGGGATACATGTAGAGACTCATGCATGTGTAGAACTTCTAAACAGTTTATGAGAACTGTTTATATAATGCACGATGAAATGAACAACTACTTTGAAGAAAAAAGAGACACTAAGGTACCCAGTGCTGATTCCGTAGCATCATGATGTGAAATCCAGCAATACTATCATTCTTTGTTCAGAGTGATTTTAGTCTGTTTTGTTTTGTTTGATTTCAACATATGTGAAGGTATGGAGAGCTGTTTTGAAGAGAATGAGAGTCACTATGGCAGCCATTGTTGACTTTCTTATTGTCGGTCTTGAAGACCTAAAATGCTTTCACCATCCTGTTCTGATCGGTTTTATACTATTTTGTTTTGTATGAATTCACTGTATGTGAAGATATGGACAACTATCTGGAAGAAAACAAGAGACAATATGATAGACAGTGAAGATCTCCGGTTGTCTTGCTTTGAAATCTGTGTCTCTTACCTTGTTTTTTTATGATTTGTTTTGTTCTATGTTACCTCTTTAAAATAAAATTTTAAAAAAAAAAAGAAAGTCTGACATTGGATAGGCTTTCTAGGAAAAACAAAACAAACCTCAAAATGTTTCTTGGTTAATCTCATCTACCTGAAAAAATTCATGGGATAAGGGAGAGTCAAAAAGTGAGCCCTGGGGAATGCTCGTAAGTCACGTCCCAGGTAAAATGGGGTAGCTTACCTGAGTAAGGTTCCACTGCAGCTGCTGAGCTGGCTGAACCCCATACATAGTCTGGGGCATAGCTGCCATGCCTGCCATGTAGCCAGGCTGCTGGGTGGCCATCATCCCATTTGGCACACCCATCATTGATGCCTGCATGCCACCCATATAACCTGCAGGCATGGCCATGGGGGCAACCATTCCAGAGGCTCCCGGCTGAGCTACCATGCCTACTGGTGGGGGCATCATGCTCCCCATGATGTTGCTAGGAGGTGTCACCCCCGGGAAGCTGGGATAGGCTGCAGGATATGCCATCTGAGCAGGAGCCATGAACATTGCTGCCAAGAAAACACACATATCAGCCTGTTAAAGGGGAAAGGACATAAAGTTAGCCCATGTTCACTAGCTACTCCTTTCCAGTTACAATTTTTCAAAATTACTCAACTCAATGCTGCTATACACAGTAAAGCAGCTGGACAGATTCTCTACAAGACTTGCTGTGGCTTACCTGAGAGGTACCAACCTGCCACTTCCCTGTCAAGGAAGATCTAGACCTTGAGACAGATTTCATGGAAGGGTGACAGAAGTGTGGCTCTGGGTTACATTTATCATCTATCTGCTGATACTCTGTAACTCTACCAGTAACGTCACGTTCAAGCTTGTCTGGTATATGAGGTCCCTGTCCCCAAAGTAACTGTCCCTGTCACAACACATAATTCTTTGATGTAGTCCTCATGACTCTCCCTGGCACATACCATGACTCCATGGACTCTACCTTGGGCAGGCATCTGAGGCGTCTGCGATCCATACAGCGAAAGGATGGAGTCTTTAGAGAGCTGCTTCTTGCCTACTTCCTCTGATTTGCTCCCTGGCTCCGGAAACAGGTTCAGGTTTTCAGGAACAGAGCCGGCACTCCCTGCAGTTGGCATGGAACCTACCACCTTGGGGCACAGAGGGCAGAGGGAGAGTTGGAATGGTCCTCACGGAGGTCCGTGAATTCCCTCCCAGAGCCAGTCAGATCCTCTTAATCAGAGTGGGCCTCCGCCAGCTGGTCAAGCGGAAGTCCTTTCCCACTTCTTTACTCTCCTTTGTGAAGGGCCAGTCTGACCTTTTGTCAGTTCCTCAAGCTATCATCCCTTGACATTTTCTCTTACTTTCTTTTTCTTTTTCCCTCCCCTTGCTTTCTAATTAAAGCTTTTGCCTATTACAAAAACAAAAATAAAGACTTCCCTCACCTTTCACTGCTTCTAACATTTGCAATAAGAATTCATGGCTAATGTCAAATTAATACTTTTGTGACACCTTTACCATACAAATAGCTGATAGTACCTCACAGATAAGCTGTGGTACAATTCTTGGTTCTTCAGCAAAAGAATGTAATTTGATTTTTAAAAATGATGTAACAGAGAAAGATGAGCTTAGTTCCCAGTGTGGCCATTTACCAGGTATACAATCAGAGGCTAGTCATATAATTTTTCTGAATGAATGTTTCTTCATCTATATTGAATGTCCATTTTGTGAACCTCTAATGAATATTTGAAATTATTAATGAAATACTCAAAATGGGCTGGTGTGGCAATGCATGCCTACAATTTCACCTTCTCAAGAGGCTGAAGCAGGAGGATCAAAAGTTTGAGGCCAGCCTGGACAACTTACTGAGACTCTGTCTCCAAATAATATTTCCAAAGGGTTAAGGACCCAGAATTCAGGGGCTGAGTCAGGAGGACTGCTACAAATTCAAGGCCAGCCTGAGCTACATAGTGAGTTCAGGGGCAGCCTGAACTATTCAGGGAGACCCTGTCTCAAAAAAAAAAGTTAAGGATATAGCTCAGCAAACACCTGCACTGTTCTTTGTACACAGCAGGCAGTATACAAATGGTAGCCATTGAAGTCTCAAGTCTTTCATACTCATGGTACCCTGACTGGAACGCAGGTTGAGGAGCTGACTTAAAAGTATGGGCATGATAAGAGGACACATTTTTGATAGGTTACTCAAAAGGCTACCCTTTGGGGGCAGGAGACAAAATGGTATGAATGGCCAACCAAAGGACCTGTAATCCTAGCACTTTGGGAGGCTGAGACAGGAGAATCATAAGTTTGAGCCCAGGCTAGGCAACTTAATAAGGGAGGGGAAAAAAAAGGACAATGGACAGTAATCTTAAATTGTAACAGAGATGACACAGTATGAAGAAAATCAAAGTCCAACTCCATGAAGGAAGCATAACTTGGTTCCATGATTAAATTATCACCCTTTCCAGAATGCTCTTTAATCCTGAGAAACCCTGGACTCACCTTTCTGGAAACTGACGAAGATGGGGATGGAACAGAGGTCAAAAGATCTAAATCCTTCTCTAGGGTATTGCTGGTCTTACTATTTGTGATAGAGCAGGCCACTGGAGCATCTAGAAACAGAGAGTAGTCAAAATGTGGCACTGCTTATTAAGGCCACATATTTCTTCTATATATACAAAGAGAGGAAGAGAAGGTCTAATGTCTTATATGAACATAAAAACTGAGTCCTCAGCAACTAAGCTGTGACAGAGCTGCTTCTAAGCGGCCTCACCCCACATTCCCGGTGGCACTCCAGGGCAGGCTAGAGCCCAGCTAACAGGTGCAAGGCAACAGAAACCAAGGCCTGAGGCTGCCTCAGCAGCACACCTAAAGGGCTGGCTGGCTCCCTTCTGGCTATGTGAAAGGCAAAGTGTAAAGAATATACAGAAACTAGATTATCTAAATCAGCAACAGAGGACTGAAACAAAGTACAACCATAGGTGCAGTAAGAGGTAGAGAACAGGCTTTCTTTCTGAAAGGAATACAATCACTAGTTCAGCATTTCAAAGGGGAAACAACCACAATGTAAGAAGCTGTCTCAAAAACTGGTTGCACCTAGCGAGGCATGGTGGTGCATGCCTGTAATCTCAGCATTATGGGAGGCTAAGACAGGAGGGTTACAAGTTCCAGCCCACCCTGGGTAACTTACTAAGACCCTTTCTCAAAACGAAAATGAGAAAAAGAGCTGGAAATATAGCTCAGGGTGAAGGTCTTGGGTTGAAGCACCACTACCACATATTAAAAAAAAAAATGGGGGGTGGGGGATTTAGCTCAGCGGTGTAAGAGCCTGCCTGGGAAGCACCAGGTTGTGAGTTCAATCCCCAGTACCAAAAAAAAAAAAAAAAAAAAGTTGTACCTGAAAAGTCAAGAGGTGAAAGTAAGAAGCAGAATTCAAGGAAGTGACAAAACATTCAACTGCTGCTCAGTGGGACTGTAAACATTTACTGAGTGCTTAGTACGTGCCAGGCCACGGAGTCAAGCGCTTTAGGGGCATCACTCCACTTAATCTTAACATCTATGAAGCAGGGATTCTCATTACTGCTAGGAAAGTGATGCTCAGAGTAAGGTGTGCAACTCAAGATCATACAGATAGTTAACGGGCACAGCTGGAACTCTGGCTTCAATGCCATGCTATACTGGTGCCCCGAAAAATGTCACAGTAAACACTTCCTTTGAGTAACTGCTCAGATGAAAACATAACAGGAAGAACATGAGAGGATTATCTTAGTGAAAAAGACACAAAGGAGTCCTCTTTCCACAACTGTTCCCAGGGTCACTGAGAATTCATCAAAATTTGTAAGAATTTGGGAGCTGAACAGTCTAACTCTTACCAAGGCCCAACAAATCCATGACTGGTGCTGTGGATTTCGGGGAGCTTTTCCGAGGTAGCTGTGGATCTTCTTTTTTCTGTGGCTACAGTGAAAATAAAGACATAGGCAGATGTTTTTGAACTCTTTTCCTCTCTTCACTGTAACTACCACAGGTTTTCTTGTGGTAAAGTTTTTGTTACTCAAAGAGAGTTCCAAAGAAACAAACTCAAGAAGCACCAGGAGGCATGACAGCACAAACTGAACCTGCAGTGGAACAGAACCTGTTCCTGTGTAGCTTTCTAGAGTGGCAGGGATTTCTGAAACCAACAAGTGAGTAGGTGATTTGACAGAAAGTATAATTTTTTGGTCCCCTCCACCAAAAGTCAAGATAAAGGTAGGTATCTGACGGTAGAAGGGTCAGGAGCCAATAAATCTTCCAGTAGGTAGAAAACAATAAAAGGGCAGCTCTAACAATAAAAGGGCAGCTGGGAGTGGTGATGCAAGTCTATATCTTAGCACCCTGGGAAGCTGAGGCAGCAGGACTGCAAGTTCAAGTCCCACTTGGGCAACTCAGTGATATGGCAAGACCCTGTCTCAAAATAAAAAACGGGCTGGGGCTGTAGCTCAGTGTGAAGGCCCTGGGTTCAATTCCCAGGAGAAGAGGACAGGAGGGAAGGAGGAGGGGAATGGAGAAAAGGTAAGGAGAAGATGAAAAAAGCAAAAAGAAGGAAAAGAGAAAAAAGGAAAATCCACTTAAAAATTACCTAATTCACTCTGCCCCATCACTAGTAACTGGGTCCACAGCAATGTAATTCACAGACTCTTCCTTAAGCAATAATAAAAAGTTCACTCCCCTAACAGTCCAAGCTTGTAGAGAATCTACCACTACAGCCACAGTAAATTCTATAGTAAAAGCAGTTACTGTGGCCTGACATGGGGCTCCTTTTAACTGGAAAAGGAAAACGAGGTACAGGAGACCTAACAAGAGACAGCCTAATGTGGGGGCAGCCTCTGCTCTGAAGGTGTCATGCAGCCATTGCATTCTGGCACGGAAGGTGCCTTTTGCTTAGATGGCACAAATTTCCATCTGGCCCCAAAGGAAAGTGTTTTAGAGCACATTAGGGATAAAGGCAATGGAAAGAAGCCTAAATGGCCACAGGTGATCTGATCTAAATGTGGAACTCTGGCGCACTACGGTATCAGATCTCCCTGTTGCATGCTCTCCTCTTCTCCCTTTCCATGCATGTGATCACACCCAAGATCATCCACATGATGCAATTACTTTTCCACTTACCATTTTCACTTTCTCAAAAACAACAGGTTCCATTTTTTTTTCTGGAGCTGGCTCATTTCCTCTTTTCCACTTGTCATCTTTTTCTTTCTGAAATGATTTAATAAGACAATGAACATGGTGACTAATAGTTCAATAAATGGTAATTTCAAATGTCCAAAAGGTGCAAGTATTCCAAAAGTTCTTAATGACTCTGGCACAGGACTGTGACAACCATGGAAATGTGTCTTGGGATGGAGCATGATAGTTGATTTCTTCCACATGAACCTTACTAAGCAACATGTATTCCAAACATCTTAGACACTCACCCTCTAGGTCTGTCTAACCCACTTATAACTCTTGAAATTTGCAGTACAAGTTATGTACAGAGGCCAAAAAGATCATTCCTCACTTTTGTCCTGAATTTAACCTGTTCATGCTTGGAAGGGTATCCATCTCATCTTGATAATTTGGTAAACAAATTCATGTTCATCTTACTCAGTTTATGTCCTTGTGTTTTTTAAAATTTAACCATAGATCCTCTTACTATTCATCACGTTTTTTAAAAGTCAGGAAAAAAATCGCTAGTTTCAAGATTTAACATAAGAAAAACCAAAATCAAGGAAATAATGTGAGAAAGAATTACGGAATTCTGAACAGGGATTATAGTATGTTTTTAAAGATGTCCTGAATGAATCACCTGTATAAAACCAAAAAGCATATCAAGGATAAAACATTGGGAAGTCTCTCTCAGTTTTTGTTACTTTCAGAGGCAATTTCATAATGCTTCCATAGATTATAAGATTATTGGTCATATTTTGACATCAAATAAACATCTACTGAATGGAAAATGAACCAAAAAGTAAACTTGAGGGCTGGGGATGTAGCTCAATAGTAGAGCACTTGCCTATCAAGAATGAGGTCCTGTGCTCAAGCCCCAGGCCCAGAGGGGGAAAAAAGTAACCTTAAGAATATAGACTCAGGAGGCTGAGTGATCACCATGAGTTCAAGGCCAGCCTGGACTACACAGTGAGACCTCCATCTGGAAAACAAACAAACAAAATAATAATAATCATAATCATAATAGAAAGCACACAGATGGCTCATGCCTGTAATCTCAGTACATGAGAAGCTGAGGCAAAAGGGTTGCAAGTTTAAGCCCAGCCTGAGAAACTCAGTGACTTAATGAAACCCTGTCCAAAAACAAAAATGATAATTTTAAAAGAGGCCTGGGGATATAGCTCAGTGCAAAAGCCTAGGTTCAACCCCTAGCACCAAAGAACCAAACCAAACCAAGCCAAACGAAACCACACCAAATGTGTAGCATGCATATGAAAAAATGTACAGTCATGGTGACTGAAAGTGCATTTTCAGTAGGAGAAAGATAGTAACAATAATAATACCTAATGTTAGTAGGGATGAAGTAAAGCTAGTATTCTTATAGAATGCTAAAAAGACTGTAAAATGGCACAATTTTTGGAAAGTAAACTGGCAAAGGTATGAAGACACAAATATTAAAATCCTTTGATCTAAACAGCATTTTAATGAATCTTAAGAAAATAATCTAAAATATGAAAAAAGTTGTAGACACCAAGACATTAATCTCAGAATTATTTATGGTTAAGTCACAACCTTTATGGCACAGAAGGGGAATACTGAACTATATACCTACTAAGAGGTATATAACATCATAAGGTATGACATGTTAAGTGGAATGGAAGCAAGAGACATTCTACACTAGATTTTCATTGCGTCTCCAGAAACTATATATGTAAAAGGGCATGTATCAAGATAATAATCATTATCCAAAGCAGTAAAAATCTGTATAATTTTTAATTTTCTATAAAAATACACAGCACATACAGCTTTGTCTTTTTCATACAGAGTATGGTGCTTTAATACAGAAGACTTTACATTGAAAATGAAAATCTTCTATCTATTAAAAAAAGAATACTTGGAAGAAAAATAAGAAAGTATACTTGGGCTGAGGCTGTAGTCTAGGGGTTGTGCCTAGGAAGTACAAGGCTATGGGTTTGATCCCCAGCACCACCACAAAACAAACAAACAAACAAACAAGGATATTCTTTAAGAAAGCCAGTTTTTTTTTAAATTTTCACTTGGCAAATATCAATTCTTGGCATAAAAATCTTCCTGAGTATAAAAAACTCTAAATACATCAAATTTTAAAATATTGATACAGCTTTCCAGCAAGCAGGAGGAAGGTATTTCCTTACCAAGAGAAAAGGCTTGTTTTTGTGGGGGTGGTACCCTCGCAATGTAATTATGAACACCTTAGTGACTGTCTTCATGCAGCAAGCCTCCTCTCCTCCTCATCTTCTCCTCAGATACTCCTTCCTGATCTCATCTGATTTTATATTTCAGCACAATCAACACACAGACTATAGTTTTCTATGAATAAAAGGAAATGTGTGTGCTCTGGTTCTAAACCCTTTTTGATAACGCCATTCAAACTACAGCTGTACGCTGGGTTATTTCTTCCTTGGAACAATTATGATATAACTGACAAAGTCTTTTTTCTGGACGACTGTGAGGGAATAGCCCCTCAAATTCAGTTGGGCAGGAATTATTTGTCCCTAACTACATGTAATACCTGGTACTTACTTGCCTGTGTTGAAATTCACCTATCAGCTAATGCCCATTTCACACAGCTTCTGTCCTATATTTCAGATCTTAACCATGCTTAAGATGGAATATTACTTGCAAATATTATCAGTTTTCCACCGAAACCCTTCTCAGCAGCAAGAATGGGTACCCTTGGCAATCAGTCCACTGACACTCTGGTCATCAGCAGGTAAAGGTACAAGTATACACTGGTCAAACTGAAGGAAACTCTGCTGACTTAATTATACCTCTTTTTGTTTACATTATTTACAAAAAAAGAACATCTACATATATATCAGTATATATGCACTATCGATTTATATGTCTACACATACACGCTTACCATTCTGTTTAACATATTCTGCCCAATGTGTTCATTTTAAGAAAAAATTTGGAACTGGGAATCACACCTACACACAGATCAAGGCAAAGAATCTACTGGTGGTTTGCCCTGCCCATTCTTAAGGCAAGAGTCTGTTTAAGAATACTGCACGGCCTTTACTCAATAACTTTTTCTACTTTTGCATTATTTGCACAAAAGTGATGATTTTAGAGCACTTTTACACCAGTTCTTCACATTCCTCCCTGGCCTTATTAATAAGAAAATTACTTATTTTGATTAAAATTTGAAAGATTGCTGGAGATGTAGCTCAGTGGCATAAATGCCTGCCTTGCAAGTGCACAGTTGTGAGTTCGATTCCTGGTATCCTCCCCCAAAATTGAAAGATTTACAACCAACCCTAAAGGCATTGATGTCCAGACTTCGGTCCATGTATTTCTTCTTCTCGTATTTATCTCGAATAAATCCTTCAACCGCTCTGTAAAAAGCTCATTAAGGATTAATCAAGTCCTTCCAACAGTAAGACTATAAAAGGTCAATTTGTACCACATGAGGTACTATTCTCTTCCTTCCCTCCTGCCTGATTTCCCCATATGACTCTTGTCTCTTCCTAGGCAGTTTCCTTGTCCCAAATCTTAAAATGCTTCCTTCACGATGACTGCAGAGAAACTTTATTTCCTATGATTTTCCTTTAGAGTGATGACAGCAGCAAGTCAGGTCAACCTGCACATTGACATCAGAGACACGGAGGCTGATCCAGAATACAGGTAAAGCAGTCAGTTATCTATCTCAAGGCAC
The DNA here is from genome assembly GCA_004027295.1 of Dolichotis patagonum. NCBI lineage: Eukaryota > Metazoa > Chordata > Mammalia > Rodentia > Caviidae > Dolichotis > Dolichotis patagonum. Next base: position 47,850 of record PVJX010007229.1, on the reverse strand, counting down.
TTAGATCAACAGGACTCAAACAAAGCCATCTAAATCCTCTTCAAAAACACAAATGCTTATACCTCACTGCCAGATTCTGATCAAGTGGGTCTTCGGCAAGGTCCCCAATTTGAAGTTAACAGGCTCAACTTCCATGTCCCAAAAAGCAAGAAGATGGTCTATAAACTACATTTGGAGAAGCAACATCTTTATGGGATTTGGTTTTCTGTCTAGGTGTTAGGGCAGGGGTGTCAAATCTATAGCACACACACCACAGAGGGCTGTCTGTATCACTGAAAACTAAAAGGTTTGCCTCATTTTGTTAGGGGGTTCCCTTCTTGAGGGGATGGAGCAAGAACATTACTGATAAAACCGGTCTACAGTTAATTCTTTGATACAAGACATAAAAAGGTTATAAAAGTGAATGGTAGTTGCTGACTGCCAGAGTTCAACAGAGTACAATAAACTATTCTTTTTATCAAACAATTGTTTCAAAGTTATAAAAACTAATGACATCACTTTATGGAAGAATTCACAGTGAAATCATGCAGTTATAATTCCTGAGTCTTCCCTATGTGGCCCTACATGACAATCTCAACATCAGCAAGCATATGTATACTTTTTCTGACGTCTTGGTTGCAGGAGAAAGGAAAAATCCAGGCCTCTGACTAATCCATACAGAGATGGTCTAGTTAGATCATAAGGACTTCAGTCTTGTCTAATTCTCCCTGAACATCAAAATACCACTTAGCCTTTTAAGTTGCTCCACAAAAGATACGGGTCTATCTGAGGTCGCCGAAAGGTCTCAGGAAGATAGGCTTCATAAAGTCGGTTTGCTTTTCCATTTCCCATCTCTTGCATGCACTGTGATCAAAAAGAATATAGAAACATGGAATGTCAGATTAGGAAAGAAAAATGTCTCATCCAATTCTCCCTTGTACAATTGAAGAACCAATCTAAAGAGAGCCAGAAGCGATATTAAACTTGTATATTCTGGTTTCCAATCCATGATTTTCACCACCCTGCTAGGAATTCCCAATCACTTATCCCCACACCTGTCTTTCCTTGCTCTATGAGTTTCTTTTGTAGAAAGATTTGCCTGCCAAGATACATTTAATTCAGTAATAATTCAAGATTTCACTTGAAAGTCCAAGATACATAGCTGCCAATAAAAATGTCTAGTTGGCAGCCAATAATGGGTGTTATAATTCTAACTTTCTACTACTGTGCTAATTAGCCCCATTACTAGCAAATGTGTGTTTCTTATTAGATTTTTGAAATAGATCCCTTAAAATTTGTGAAGGATAAGCCCCAAAAGCTAATAATCTTCAAACTCCTGAATATCTCCATGATTTGTAACTTCCTTCATAATATACAGTAAGTAAAGCACAACTGTAAAATGTAACTCACCATTTTAGACCTTTTTAATGATCTATTAATACAGTCTAAACATTTCTAAGGACATTTTCTGATTTGAATAGCCTCTTATTTCTTTCTTTCTTTTTTTTTTTTTTTGGTACCAGGGATTAAACCCATGACCTCGCACTTGCCAGGCAGGCACTTGTGCCACTGAGCTAAATCCCCAGCCCTGAATAACCTTTTATTTCCAACATCAACTACAGTAACTAGCTTTTTTTTTTAGACCCTTCATTTTTACCACAGTCCCCCCCCACAAAGAGAAAAAAACTGAAGTTCTTCAATGTAGGCAGGAATAAAGAACAACAAAATCGAGGTGTAGACCTTAGGGCAGTTGGAATTACTAACTTAAGTCTCGCCTAGCTCACCAAGCTAGAGGAAGCATGATATGTGCTTGAGTCCAGCATGGGCTAAACAGTGAGTTCAAGGCCAGCCCCAAATACATAGTGAGACCCTGCCTCAAAGAGAAAAACAAAAATCCTGTGTGTATTTTAGTAATAAAATAGTACTATAAGTCTCTGATTTAGGAGGCTGGCTGTTTGAAGGGCTGGGGTTTGAACCTAAGACCTCCTGCTAAACAAATGCTCTACCAATGAGCTAATTTCAAAGCTGGGAATTTTTAAAATTTTTTAAGTGAATGCTTGTATTTAAAACTATAAATGCTAGATCTGCAAATGCCAAAGGTCTTAAAAAATAATCCAAAGATAGTTCTTAATCCTTTCATGGATTCATGGGGTTGGTTTGTTTGTATGTTTGTTTGATTTTTTTTTTTCACAGTACTGAGAAATTGAACCCAGGGCCTTCACATATAGCCACATCTCCAGCTGTCTTTCCCTTTATTTTGAAACAGAGTCCCACTAAAATGATGACTTGTCCAGGCTGGACTCAAACTTGTAGTTTTCCTGCCTCAGCCTCCCAGAATGCCAGGATTATAGCACAGTCAGCTCTGCTTGTGTTTTAAAAGTAGTAAAATATAGGTAGAATAACTTATACCTTCAATAAGATTAAAAATTTCTCTACTAAGGTACAAGAATTTGGCTTTTTGTTTGTTTGTTTGTTTGCTCGAGACAAGGTCTCAGGGTCCAGGCTGCCCTTGAACTCACTATGTAGCCCAGGCTGGCCTCAAACTCATGACGATTCTCCTGCTTCAGTTGATTCTCCTGCTTCAGTCTCTCAAGTGCTGGGATTACAGGTGTGCGCCACCACACCTGGCCAAGAATTGGACATAGTGTTTAACAACTAAATTTTCCTTCATGATTACCTTTGTGCCTGTTTGACTAAAATTCATCTTGAACTACTTTTATGTACAGGATATACGGGAACAGCTGATAAGTACCTGGATCTGTTCTTGAGTCCATTGGTCGAGGTTAACTGATTTTACCCTGGATATGTGCACCCCCAGATTCCTGTGGATTCCAGCACATCGAATGCAGATAAACACACCAATGTTCCAGGAGGCCCATCGCGGCCCTGTGAGGGTCAGGAACAAGACAATCAAGTATAACTTACAACACTTAATGCTCAAACTATAATGTTTAGATTATCAAGCAACTTGTATTTTTTTGTAGTACCAGGAATTGAATTCAGGACCTTGTGCTTGCCAGGCAGGCACTGCACCACTGAGCCATTTCCCCAGCCCCTTCAAGCAACATTTCTGCTAGAACAAAAGTGGAAGTTTTTATCACAATGGCCTGTTTATTAACTTCGTTCATTCCTCCACAGATCAACCTTTTTTTTTCTTAGTTTTAAGCGTTAGTATTACTAAACTTACGCTTTAGTATTAAGTTACGCTTTAGTATTAAGCGTAGAGTACAGTAGTTTTTCATATATTCAGATAGTTGTGCAAAGTCCACCGCTATCTAATTCTAGAACATGTTCTCTCTCCTTCTTTCCCTCCCCAGATTGTTCTGTTTTGTAGTACTAGAAATTGAACTCAAGACCTCATGCTGAGCTATATTCCCAGCCTTTTTATTTTTTGAGACAAGGTCTTCCTAAATTCCAGGCTGGGCTCAAACCTGAGATCTTTCTGCATCAGTCTCCCAGAGTATTGGGATTACAAACACATGCCACCACCCCTGTTTTTTGTTTTTTTGTTTTTTGAGGTGAAGTCTTGCTATGTTGCCTAGGTTGGTGTCAAAGTCATGAGCTCATGAGTACAACGGATCTTGCTATCTTGGATTCCCAAGCAGCTGGGACTATGGGCACATGTCATCATGTTTGGTCTAATTCTAAAACAATTAAATTGCACAAAAGAAAACCTAAACCGATGAGCAGGCACTCCCATTACTTCCAATCTTTACCTCATGATCCCTGGGAATCATGGATCTACACCTATCTCTATGGCCTTGCCATAGAGACACTTAGTATAAAGAGAATTATACAATATGCTGACATTTGCTCAGGTTTTTTTTACAGTGTACAATGATGAGTGTTGAAAAGCAGATATTATAACACTGTTACACAAAGAAACAAAAAACCAGGAGAATAGTGCAAAGTCAAGTCACATTCCAGTTAGCCTAGCGCCATTACATGAACAGTCTCCCCCAAGAAATTCTCCAACCTAGCGGGTCTGGATCCTGTTTTCCTAATAGGAAAAAAGATACAGACGTGGCGCGCTGGCCTAAAGCTCACCCTGAAACAGAAAACTGTGTCCTCTTCTCCCCTCCAGGCCTATAAAATATGCATCCACATTAACTTAACAACATCCTTTCCCCTTGAGCTGATGTCCCTGCTTTACCCAACTGCAGAATTATCTAAATTCAAAATTGCCAAATAATGCAATTATTTCAGTGCTTACTGGAACAAAAAGAGAAATCTCACATACGAATTTTAATAAACTGTCACAGAATCCTCCATCCCCTGACAATTTTGTTCACTCTAATAATCACTCTGGAAAATTCTCAAAGTCCTCTGCATAAATTATATATGGAAAAAAGTGACTTACTTTTAATGACACCTGCCAGACTTACTAAAAAATCTGAAATAATTCCTTCTCCCTCATTGCACAGAAATTTATCACATAAAATCTGCATCATATAAAATTAGTGGTTGCAATAAAGAGAAGAAAAGACACAAATTGCTGCTCTGCAGAGTTAAGCAGGGCCTATGTCTGAAATAAGGAAAACTTCAATTCTGCAAACAATTAGCCCTCAGGATTTGATGGTCATTTTAATGAATGAATATTAGATTGCTATGGTAAAAATTATTCTTAAAAATTTGGGTCCACAGAATGTAATTTTTTGACAAAGCCTTCATTTACTGAAGCACTACTACAAATTCAGAAGGCTTACGCCTCCTGATCACCACCAGGTGGGGATCTCTGCCTGAAATTTTATCCCAATACCTTCCTTCAATTTTCTTGATAGGCTGACATCATCTAAAAAGATCTTCAACCCCTTCAAAACCTTAAATGGATTTTCAGTTCACCTTCCATATAATAAACACACAAAGACTCACACACTTGTTTCAGGTGTTGGGGTGTCATACAAATGCAAAATAAAAGTGAACAAATGTGGCTGAGACTTCTTAGGGCTCTGTATATCTAGTTTTACTAACAGTCTTCAGAACACCAATAAAATCTGTTATGTAAGATTTAAAATGGAACCCCTTTATTCTATGGTCTTTCTGTTAGTGTTTATTCTAATGTATTTATTTGCGAACAAAGTCAGAAGCCAAAAATACTGATTAAAAGTTAGCTGAGGATGTTAACATTGCTTCCTGAGAAGGCAATTCCCAGTGTAAGCCACTGTGACAACTGTGGAATTTCTCGAAATCCTTAGTCTTTTGCTCCTGAGGAATGTCAAGATTGAGGATCGATGCTCTGGAGGCCCTGACAAGCCCTTAGTGCAAACGACAGGCAACTACATTCTCATGAAAAGCCAGAGGAGAGCCTCCTTGGTCCTCCGAAACAGTGCCCCACCTGACACCTTCCTACCACCTCTTCCCAGTCAAATAATGACTTCTAGCCTAGACACCCAGGCTTTTACTTTAGAGCCTCTAGATGCATTAGTCAATAACTGAATGATACATAAAAGATTCTGAAGTTAGAGAAGAGAAAAATACGAGACGAAAGTTACTAGCAGCTGGGTGTGGCGGTTACACCTGTAAGCCCAGTCCTTGGAAGGCTGAGGCCAAAGGACAGCTGTGAGTGCGAGGCCAGCCTGAGCTTCACAGTGAGTTCAAGGCTACTTCAAACTATGTAGTGAGACTGCCTCAAAAACAAAACAGAACAGTTGAGCATTACTCATAGTTGAGGGGTTTTGGACAGAGGCAGAGTGCTTGCCTATCTTACGTAAGGCCCTGGGATTGATCCCTAGCACTAGGGAAAAGGTTATTTATATAGCAGGAATTAAGGGGAATGGTGGAGTTATTAAAAGGAAAAACTTTTCAGCCAGAAAACACAGGTGTGAATGCAGCTCCCATCAATGGTTACCCAGGTGACTTTCAGTAAGATACTTAAACTTGCCAAACCATAGTTTGGCAAAATAGTACACTAACATTCTCTCAATAGCACCTAGAACACAAGAGAGTTAATAATGACAGCTAATGTGTGAGACTATGATATAGAATGAGGTTCCAAGAACCTATTTCCCATTCACCCTCACTGATAAAAGCCAGTTAATTCATTCATACATTTGTACCATCACTGTAATTTTTTTTTTTTTTGGTACCAGGGATCGAACTCACAGCCTCACACTTGCCAGGTAGGTGCTTATGCCACTGAGCTAAATCCCGCGGCCCCATCCATCACTATGTAACATAACAAAATGCTTCCTTTTGGATAGGAAAATGATCTTAAAATGTCAAAACTAAAAACTTAATTATCAGAAAGAAAGAATTTACCCTCGATACAATTTCCTTATTTTAAAATAAATTTTATTGTATATATTTAAAGTATATATCATGATGTTGTAAGATGGATATATAGTAAAGTGGTTACTACTATAATGGAGTGAACCCAATTTCCTTTCTCTTTTCTTTTGTTTCTTCCTTTTTTTTTTTCTTTTGACACAGGGTCTTGCTCTGTAGTTCAGGCTGCCCTTGAACTCACTATGTAGTCCAAGGTGGTCTTGAACTTGTGGTGAGCCTCCTACCTCAGCCTCCTGATTATGGATTCAATTTCAGTCTTCCAGAAACCATGGAGTTTTAAGTAGTTTCCTTTATTTTCCTCAAAGTAGGCTCTGAAAATGCACTATCTAAAGCTCCCTCTGTTCCCTTCCTCTGCTCCACACCCCACCCAGTCCTTGTGCCCACATGTGCCCCACAGCACACACAAAGGAGGAAGGCCTAGAGCTGTCTGCCTGAAGGTGGAGTTCTTGGATTCTGCAGCACTAGCATTACTGCCACAAGACCAGCCTAGTTGTATCTGGAATACTTACAAAATAAACCAACTGCTCACCACCCATTGGTTAGGGAAAACAAGGAGAAAAAGATAACATTTGAAATTGTAAATGGAAAGAGATGCTGAGACAGTATTCTGAACAATGTTGAAAGCAAAAAGGATAGAGAAATGAAATAAACTGGTAGTGATTTGCACAATATGGAACTAAGGTCACAGGCTGCAGATGTAGCTCAGTGGTAGAGCACTTGCCTGGCATGTGTGAGGCATTAGATTTGATCTCCAGCACTACTAAATAAATAACATCAACTGTAGAAAGTGCCAACTCAATATGCAGAAACCTGAGCTCACACAGCCTGGCTGCATACATTTTGCCAAGTCTTTCTAGGGCTTACAGTCTCCATTTGTAAAATGGGAAACATGTAAATAGCATCTAAGTTAAAATCAACTGCTGGACAGCATCACATATCAAGTTTACTGCTGTTCTGTAAATCCCCCTTGCCACTAAAACTTCCTCCACCACAGAGCAGCCAGGATTAGAAGGGTTCCAGGCTTGAGAACTCAGAAGAGGAAGAACTAGAGTTACAGATGTATTGTTTCCAGCTACCATGATAATAACTACAGCTTGTTGATCTCTCATTTATTGAGTTCAGATACATACAATTTGGGAAAAAATGATAAACAAATTTATGGCTATCTATATTTTGATTTGACACACTTTGGTGTTATGAAAAAGTTCTTCAAATATGTAAGGTAAAGGATGAGAAAGAAAAATGTCTATCTCCCACCCAACCTCTGTTGAATGTACCTTGGAACCTTCCAGAATTTATCTGTTTCTTTCTAGTCCTTTTCATCTCTTCCCCTATAAGCATTCATTCTATTAGCATTACTGTATACCTGGTCCCAACTGCTCTTCTTATGTGTACGGGGGATACAAAAGCAGAGAAATGAGATTTCTCCATTAAAAAAAAAGCTTACAGATAACAACTAAGTAGATCTCTAGACTCTCATAAGAATCTTTCTAAAGCCAGGCATGGTGGCACATGCTTAAAATCCCAGCATTCAGGAGGCTGAGGCAGGAGGACTGCTGCAAGTTCGAGGCCAGCCTGGGCTACAAAATGAGTTCAAGGCCAGCCTGACCTGCAAAGTGAGACTCTGTCTCAAAGAAAAAAAAAAACTGTGCATTTTCTGAATATTATATTTCAAACTGATTTCTCAATCTCTTGCCAAAAAAATCTGCTCTTCCATTTTTCTCCATGTTCATCAGCTTTACCCCCATCATTTTCAATTGTGCATCAGAAATTTATATATCATCTTGGAAACCTCTCTTTTTTAAGCCCCACATCACCAACATCAAAATATCTATCAAACTAACCTCTTTTCTCTCCTCCTATATCACTATTGCTCTCAAGTCACCAGGAGCATTCTGACCAGTGTAATTCAGCTAGAAAGAAAGGAGGGAAACCAGCTCTTCTTTCTTTCCTCTGACAGGCAGAAGGGGGCATGATCTGACTGACAGCTGTCATGCCCATCTCAGCATTGAGGGTGGCCTGGCGCAACTAGTCCCAGGGTCTTCTCACTACCTTTAGGGAGGGTTACAGTGGCAGCTATCTTCCGGGCTGCACTTACAAGAGCCAGGATCCACGGACAGCTGTGACATCACTCCTTTACTCTGGGCCTCTCTGAGTGCTGCTGCTTCCGTTCTAAGGAGCAGCCAGAAAATCGGGGTCCAACAGGGTAACGATCAGAGAGGGACAGGGCCCACTGCTGATACCCCGAATCCCAGTGGCCCATGATTAATGTAGCCAGCCCTCCTCGACACTCCTTAAGGGCAGTGGCAATCATAACTTCAGCCCTATTATTGAGGAAATGAGGGAGCTATCAATCAACAAGCAGCTTCTCCCAAAGTTCAGTGAGCTGTCACCATGACAGTGGAGGTATGCCAGATACCCCAGCACAGCTCCAGGAGACATTCACCAAGAAGCAGCGAGACATTCACCAGTGAGGCAACAGATGCTACTGGAAGAGCTCCAGGTAGGTGCCAAGGGTGCTACAAGTCTCAGCTGCAGGGGACTGGATGGAGTGGCTAGGAACTGCCAAAAGCTGTAACTCTAAAAGCTGCAACATTAGGGCTGACAGACAGTGCCACTCAGAGCCCAGGGATATAACATTAAGGAAGAGCCAAGAGCCACCAGCACTCAAAGCCCAGAACCTCTATCAGGGAAGATGCACTTTGTTAATTCATGATTGCTATCAATTTAAGCAAAAGAACCCTAAAATGACTAGCGATATAATAATCTCCTAATGCTTCTCCACTGTTACAGTCTCTCCACCCCCAAGCTGAAACCAAAACCAATCTCCATAAAACAGCCAACTTAAGCTCTTCAAGAAGCAGAAGTCATGTTATCATTCTACTGCTTAAAACCCTTCCATGGAAGGCTTTCTTCTATTATAGCTGACTTAAAGAACGAAATTCTTAACACGGTCTCCAAATTCTTAAATATCTAGCCCGAGCCTATGTCCCTAAACCTTCAAATCTTATGACACTAGTCTTCTTTCATTACCTCGAGGTACCAGCATGCTTCCTGTTGGGGCTCTGGCCCCTTGAAGACACTTCTCCCACTACCTAAAAAGTTCTTCTCCCAACCACCATCTGCCACTTGTACCCAGCCAACTTCCATATATCACGAGGGTCTCTGCTGAAATGTTTCTTCCTCCAAGAAGCCTTTCCTTGGCATCTAACCTGCACCAGATTAAAATCTATTTTCCACTCTTTCTTTTGCTTTTTACATTTTTTAAAAATGTTGAAACATTTCAAACATATAAAAGCAAAGTCTGCCAGCTTCAGCAATTACCAACTCCTCACCCATTTTATTTCAGCTACATTGTCCTACCTACTTTCTCGCACCCTTAAATCTTGGGTGTGTGTGTGTGTGTGTGTGTGTATGTGTGTGTGTTTTCATGGTGTGTGATACTGGGGTTTGAACCTAGGACCTTCACACTGAGCTGTATCTCCAGCCTCTTTAATTTTGATAGAGTCTTGCTAAATTGCTAGAGCTGGGCTCAAACTCGTCTCTTGCCTCAGTTTCCCAGTGCTGGGATTACAAGTGTGTGCCACCATGCCCAGCTAAATCTTAGATTATTTTGAAGCAAATCTCAAGAATTATACCATTTCATCTGTATATACTATTGTCTATTTATGTAAAGGACTTTTTGAATTTACGAAGTTTCATGTCTTTTACTTTTTCTAACTTGTACCATATTTATATAATATATATTATTATAAATTTATTTGTGTGACTGCTTAACATTTCTTTCTCACTAAATCTTAAGTGCCATAAGAGCTGACACCAGATCTGTGACATTCACTCTCAGTCTTAGGGCATAGCACAACTCCTCACACATAGCAGGGAGGCAACATTTGTTTAAAAATTAATTAGAAGTAAACAGATCTTTGACTCCTCACTTGTAGGAAAAAATCATGGAAAGAACAGGTAAGGTATATTAAGAAACATGTTAAATACATGACTAGTAGTTCTGAAATCAAAAGAATTTATTGTATATTTTATATGTATTTTAAATTTTTATGTAACAAAACATTTGCATAAAAAAGTTGATCTCCAGTGTTAGTGTTTAAGATCTTGGTTACCTCTGGGAAGGAGAGACACAGAAAGTGACTGTGGAAGACATGAGCGGCTGGTTCCATTTCTGGCTTACACAAGTGTATTCACTTACAACAATGAGCTTTACAGGAATGATTTGTGCATATATTCCTATAGGCATGTTGATAAAAACTATAAATGTTAAAGATGTTTTAAATGTTCATTATTATATCTATATAAATGAGAAACATATATAGGTTACAAAGGAATTATGAGGTTGTCATAAAAATGCAGAAAATTTTTGTTGTTCTCTACTTGACTCAGAAAAATCTCCAGAATATAGGTAATTTTTAAAATTCAGTATTAAAACAATATATGTAAAACAAATCCATTGTTATTTAAAAATAACAAATAATAACATAAATCCATTGTTATTTAAAAGTAACGAATAAATGTATAAGTTTGCACAGGAGCCATGTCTAGAAATGTATATGCAAATACTAAAAGTTATTAACTCTAGGAAATGAGATAGTGAAATATCTATTTTCTTTCAATTCAGAAAGTATATGAAATGAACTTGTATTAATTTTGTACTGAGAAACAAAAATGCATGTTTGTTCATTTATTTTGTAGCACTGAGGATGGGACTTAGGCCTCACACCTACTATACTCTGTTATGGATTCAAAACTGGTAGTCAACTTAACCACTAAATTAAAACCACTAAATTAAATCAGCATGGTGCTGAGCATAGATGGTCCACCTGAGGAAAGTTGCCAGCATAAACAGAGATGTGAAGGAGAAGGGAGGCAGTGGGTTCTCCTATGTGTTGCTGTTGAGCCACTGGTTCTAGAGAAGCTCGGCTTGACTAGCTTCCTCAGTGTGAGTTTGACCATCGTCATTGGAGGAGCTCGGTACCTTGCTGGTGAGAGTGGCTGTGGTTCACTTTGGGGGAGCTCTGGTCCTTACTTCAAGCATCGCTTCCTGGCTCTGGAGGGGAAGATGTGTGCCGTCTAATCTCTAGGACAAACTCATCATGCTGGCTTTCTGGCATGTACTCGACTGTGCCTATCGTCAGAGGAACTCGGGACCTCCGTGTCACTGAGGATGGCTGTGCTGGTTTTCAGGACAGCCCTGACTTCTTGGCTCCAGGGTAGAACCCTCAACCTACTAGCACAGCTCCTTCACCCTGCTGGCATGGACTCTCTGGCTTCCATCACTGACCTTTGGACTTTCCCAGCATGTATCAGTAAAACAGACTGATGTGAGTCTTTCTTGTGGGCTCTAGACCTCCAATTGGACTCGTGGGAGGCATTGTCATGGGTTCTAGATTTTCATCTTACATTCATATAGGACATTGCTGTGGGATTCAGGCCCTTGGCTGAATATCCTATGTCTTTAGTGTTGTGGATAGATTTTCTGCACTTTCTTGTGTTAACTCTGGGTGACCATCATAAATAATATAAATTCTGTGTCCTGATTCTAATTGTTCTCCTCACAACCCCTGATTACAGCACACTCCCACTGAGCTATACCCTCAAACTCAAAAGTACAGATATTTTAGCCATGTGTGGTGGCACATGTCTGTAATCCCAGCATCGGTAGGCTGAAGAAGGAGGATTGCTGCAAATTCGGAGCCGGCCTGGGCTACATAGTGAGTTCAAGGCCACCTGAACTGAACTACATAGTAAGACCCTGTCTCAAAAGAAAAGGGAAAAAAAAGTACAGATATTTTAAAAACAACACTCCATGGCTCTGTACTGACTTCAGGGTAATATCAAACACTTGAACATGACATATAAAGCTGATTAAGGAAGCCAGGGATAGTGGCACACACCATGAGAGGCTGAGGTAGGAGGATCACAAGTTCCAGTCCAGCAATTTAGCGACTTAGCAAAACCATATCTCAAAAAATAAAAAGGGCTGGAGGTGTAGCTCAGTGCAAAGGCTCTGGGGAGTGGAGGTCTTAAGGGACTATGCTTTGCACATGTTAAGTATCATTCTGAAATACACTGTACACTCATACCTCTGTCTGCACTAATCTTTCCACCAGGAATGGCTTTGTTCTCTACTTCTTGCTTGACAAATTTCAAAATCCAGTACAATGTCACTTCTGTGAGGTTCTCCTATGAAATATATCTTGACCTTTTGTATGGCTAACAGTGAGCTGCACCCTTGTTCTTCTGACACTTAACAGCTTATAAAAGTTAGCTATCTACAGGTTTCTCTCGCACTAAATACACTGCAACTACAGAAGGCAAGAACCATATCCCTACATTATTTTATCCCAAACATTTAGCCCAATGCTAGCAAACAGAAGATGACACAGGATAAATGTCTGTTAAATGAACTCATCAATGAGCAACATAAAAGTATGTAATTGGTTTTTTTTGAAAAATGACGGAAGATGTAGTTTGCAAACGCCCTAGAGGCTGAGCAATCACACAAAAAAGCGCTAAACTTACTCTAGTGAGATTTCAAAGGCAGGACTAGCTCCATTGAACGCAAGTTGATTTTACCATACTCTGGGGAAGAATTTTCTAACAATTAAGGCTGTGTGAAAACAAATGTAGCATATCCAGAAACAGTAAAACCCAAGTAGGGGAAGAGGCTGAGTAATCTACTCTCAGGCATGGCAGAAAAAACGATACCCACAGAGTAAACTGGGTGAACAGTGAGCCTCAAGGTCCTTTCTACTATGACAATTTTAGGTGATGATTTATAGGTAATTTTTAAGCCATTTTCTAGTTAACATTCAATAACTCTGAAAATGCAACATGAGGAAATCAATTTACAAAAATGTTAGTGTTGATGCACTTAGAACACTGAATCAAATTCAGTTCATCTGCCTCAGACTGGCATTGAAAACGGGCTTCAATGTAATACATGCATGAGGAAGAACCTAAACCAAAAAACTATGATAATAAAATAGAGGTTAATTCTTTTTTACTTAGCCTGTCATTAATTTGGCACAAAATTTGGAAGCCAAAGTAAAAAAGGAGTATTTAAGAAGAAATTTAATGCCAGTTACCTCAGCTCACCCCTTATCTGCCTCCATTTTCTCAATTCTACACAGAATGCACAGAAACACAAGTATAATCTTTGTGAAATTAGGTAGGATGATTGAGAGGTATATTTATCAGCCTATTTTCATCTACATGAAAGGGAATTCATCCAATTCCCTATTTCAAATAACAATAAATGTCACCTTTACATTAAAAAAAAAAAAAAAGAAAAGCTAACTTGAACTTCCGTAAGTACAAGCATTTTAAGGAACCATGAGACCAAAATAAAGAGTTGCCCAATCAACCTCTGTGCTCTGCAAGAGAAGTCCCTTTCCATCTAGGCTACCTCACATGAATGCTGTTTCCATAGTCAAACAGAGACACTGTCCATGTTCAGAAATTAAATACAGAAGTTAAAGTTTCTAAATGTTTGAGATAAAGCAAGCTGCAACATTTCTGAGACTGATTAAGGAATAAAGGTAAATACAACACTAAAGAATTTAAAATTATGAAATCAGAAGTGGAAAGAACCTCTCCCACTGAGTGCAGGAAATCTTTCTACAGTGACCACCTAGCCCATGAAATGCCCAATTAGGAAGCATTTCACCAGTTAGGCAGTTCTACCATTAGATGGCATGGACTACAAGAAGTCTTCCTTTGGCTGAGTGCAATTAATTTTTCCTGGTGCTGTTTTTTTATTCCTCCCATATTTATATCAAACTATCAAATTATACAAGATGGGGCTGGGGATTTAGCTCAGTGGCTTAAGCGCCTGCCTGGCAAGCGTGAGGTCGTGAGTTCGATCCCCGGTACAAAAAAAAAAAAAAATTATACAAGATGAAGGTGGAGGTTGGGAGATTCTAGCAGAAGAGCACAGCTACTCATATACTCAACCAAAATACAAGTCAGCACAGCCAACATAACCCAGGTGATCACTGCTTGAAGAACAGATGTAGTAAACAGACTGCTATGACATTGGTGGAGAAGAAACAAAGCAACCCTACCTTCCTACCAGATAACCAGAAAAAGCGGTTGGTAAAATAAAACGCTGCAAAGTACTCATTGATAAAATGATAGTCATTCTACATCTGTACCTATTTCAGCATTTACCTTAAGGTGGTTTTCTCAAAACACATTAAGGGCTGTAACACCCAGAAATCAGCAGGGAGGCAGATGGAGGTGTGGTGGGAAAAAAGCAAGGACAGCGACATTCTGTCTTTTTTTAGACTGGTAGCAGTGCTCACAGATAGTGGGGCTGCCTTGACTTCGCTCAGTTCTGGGCAAGGGCGATCCCAAAATGAAAAAGAGAGATGAAAGGAACACAGAAAGTAATAAAGCTCCAAAGCAATAAAACAGCCAAATGGCCAGAGTGCAAAAGAGCACATGTCCAGCTTTGGGTGCAGCGGTTTATATCCACTATTCATTTCCTTCAAATCCTAGGAAACCCAATACTTCCTCTGAACTTGTCTAGTTACACGTCTGTACATATCTTAGGTTATTTACCCAGCCCCTACTACTCCCGGAACTAAAGATAGGGGTTATCTAAACTGTACTACTAATTTACTATGTGATTTCAGATAAGTCAGTTTACTTCTCTGAAAGTCAGTTTTCTTTCTTTCCTTCTTTCATTTTGTTTTTCTGAGACAAGGTCTTGCTATGTAGTGGACTGGCCTTGAACTCACTTATGTACTCCAGACTGTCTTCAAACTTGTATCAGTCCTCCTGCCTCAGCCCCCCAAGGGCTGGGATAACAGGCATGAGTCACCATGCTCAGCTGAGAGTCAGTTTTCTTAGATAATCTCTAAAATCTACCTCTTCTTAAAGATAGTAACTCTATCTAAATTTACTATACTGGGCCCGGGATGTAGCTCAGTGGCACGGCACCTGCCTGGCAAGCACAAGGCCCTGCGTTCAATTTCTGGTACTGAAACAAAACAAAACAAAACAAAACAAAACAAAAAACAAATAAGTAAATAAAATAAAATTCACTAAACTGCTGAGCATGGCAGCACACACCTGTAATTCTAGCACTCAGGAGGTTGAGGCAGGACTGCCATGAGTTCAAGGCCAGTCTGGAATGTATAGCAAAAACCTTTCTCAACAACAAATCATACATAATATATATTAAATATATATTATATATGATAGACAACTATACTACTAATCCCCGTTAGTTTATCAAAAAGAACAGTTTGTGCTTCATTTGATTGATCATTTTTCATGCCTAAATCTTGAATTTGAATAACTAAAGATAATAATATGCCATATATTAACTAGTGTTAATTTCCTATTATTTTGTTTTGAAATTCTGTATTTTTTGTTTGTAATAATAAAAAATTTTTAAAAACAAATCAATGTAAGCATCTATCAACCCATCATGTAGTACACTACAAAGATACGCAATTTTCATTTTCCAATTATATCTTAATAAAAAAATTTTATGCACAGGCCTTAGTTTCAATCCCCAGAGGATACACACACACACACACACACACACACACACACACACACACTCACTCACTCACACATGTTTCCAGCTGGTCCTGGGTAGCTGTGCAGAGGTCTTGGTGGTGCCATCTCTTGTTACATGCTTCTATGACTGCTTTTGTAGTAAACTGCAGACATATTTTAAAGAAGAAAACAAGATAGCCCAAAGATTTTCTCTCTGTGTTGAAGAATCTCATGAAGTCAGTGAGATCCTAGCTTCCCTATTCCAGCTTCCCTAGCACTTCACAACCTCTCCTCAGTACTCATCCGTCTGTGCTTGTTCTGTTGTTAGTAGCCCTTGATTTTTATTGAAAATACAGGATCTCACTATGTTACTTACTTGCATGGGCTGAGCTTGAACTTGAGATCATCCTGCCTCAGTTTCCAGAGTATTTTTCTTGTGATTAAGTTTTAAATGATTTATTATAGAAACTCTCTCAAAAGTAATTTGCCCTGATTGATGTGTTTTGAAATTTTGTTGTAGTTTTTTTCTTCTTCCTTTTTATCCTTGAAATAAAATGGATTTGGGGGAAAAAAGTAATTTAAACATCTTACACTGAAAGTCTAAGGAAAGGGGGCCCACAATGTTCCTTGTCTCCTGGTCCAGCCCATCATATTTTGATTCTAGCCAATTTCCTCTGCACAAAGAATGCTTAAAGCATTTATGAATAAGCTAGAAGTGTGGTGGCTGAGACATGGCTTCTCTGAAAAGGGGAGGGAGAAAACAAAAAATAGCTGCTTTCACTGGAGGCAGGAAGGAGGTTATGTCATCAGAGGTCAAACAGTGAGACTATCTCAGTACAAACAATCATTCGACTTGAAGGCTCCATGTGGGCAATTACTCCAGCAAAGGTTCAGCTGGAATGGAACAGTCTGCCAGGACAGGGACTGGAGGACAGGGACTGAAATATCAAGAGTCATGGCTTTGGATCCCAGCACATCCCTGTCAGGATGCCCACAGAACGCACTGCTCTACTTGGAATCACTCTATACCTGACCCACTGAAGAACACGGGTTTAAAGAGATTGGGTGCTACATGCCTATAATACTAGCACTCTGGGAGGCTGAGGCAGGAGAACTGTACATTCAAGCCCAGCTTGGGCAATTTAGTGAGACCTTGTTTCAAAAAAACACAAAAAGGGTAGGTGATGTAACTCAGTGTAAAGGCCCTGTATTCAATCTCTAGTTCTGAGAAAGAAATAAGAGAGACAAAGAGACAGAGAAAGACAGAGACAGAGAGACAAAGACAGAGTGAAGAAAATTTGGGAGCAAATTCAAAGTTATTCAACCTACACAAACATTTCACAGCAAATGTAACAAGTACAAAACTTAGAACTGCTGAGAAATCTAATACATTTCCATTACTACTGCAGTGGCTAACAGCAGGCTGGAGAGAGTAGGGGTGCACAGAGCGATCAGTGAGCTAACAGCTAGACAAGCATTTCAAAGCTGGCCAGGTGGACCTGATATTTTAAAACTTGACATTAGAATTAAACTAATTTCCTAGAGCTCATGACCTCCCTTCAGGTAACAGATGCAAACTTGGTTTGCCAGAAGTTATGTCTTCAACCTCCAGGGACATTCAGTTCTTTTTATACTTCTAAAATTAAAATTATTTCACACTAAAGCTTTAACTTCTTTTTTGCAATAACTAGTATCTACTCATATCTCAAAAACATAGTTAAGAACCTACTCACTGCAGAATATCTTTAGAAGCCACCAAAGGAGAGCAAGACAGTCACTGATAGATGATGTTGCTTTTCATTCACTGTCTATCCCTTGGATATATTCCTGATCGAGCCACTGATGACAGATTAATTTCTTTTCCTGGGCAGCTGAAGAGCTACCAGAACACAACTACTATAACACTAGATTCTAATGCACAAGACCCAGTCCTGCTCAGCTCTCTAATTCACAAACCCAGGGCTGCCCTCCACTGCTACATGATAGCTTTTCCAAGAAAATATTCTCATACATTTTAATCATACCTCAACCAATGACTGAGAGCAGGCAGAGGGAGTAGGTATAGGTGGACACTGGTGGACCAACAGCTATACCACCATGTCAAGGTCAGCCAGGTGGACCGGACAGTTCAAAATCTGGCATCATTATCATTAAACTTCACATAATCAAGTCTTGTTATTTACCTGTGTAATAGGCTGACTACACACTTGGTGATAAAGTAGGTAATAAGTAGAGGGACAACGTGAAAACTGACTTTTTTTTTGAGACAGGGTCTAATTCTGTAGTTCAGGCTGGTTTTGAACTCACTATGTAGCCAAGTTGGCCTCAAACTTATACTAATCCTCCTGCCTCGGCTCCCCTAGTGCTGGGATTATAGGCATATGTGTCAAAACCTGACATTTAAAAAAAAGCCCAGGTAGACATGATGGCACACACCAGTAATATCAGAATCTCTCAAAGACAGAGGACAGGAAGATGACAAGTTTGAGCTCCACTCCCAGCAACTCAGGGACTTAGCACAACTGTCTCAAAATAAAAATAATCATTTAAAAAGGCTGGGGATATAGTTCAATGTAAAGACATGGGCACAGGAGGGAACAGCCCACACTTATATAGTCCTGAGGCTTCTGGGAAGATGGCAGAGTGGTGAACAGCAGAGAAAGAGCCTAAGATTTGGTGTCCAGACACTAGAATATAGCAATGTGACGAATAGAAGGAGGGAAATCGGTTCTGAGGACCCGGCAAGGATCAGAAGCAAAAAGGTAAAGCCCATGAGGAAAGAAAAGAGAAAGACTTCAACACAGAGATGGAGCAGCACTTTCTCCCTGAGCCCTGACTCTCCGTGTAAGAGGGGTGGATCGAACCTGCAGACCCACAGTGACAACTGGTAACCCCAGAGACCTCCACAGAGAAACCTACCAGTGGAATTTAGCAGTGGACACTGTGGACTGCAGTGGCTGGTGAATTATTCAGGTTCAGATGTCCCTCAGAAAGGGTGACTGGCCAGTAGCTATCTTGAAGAGGGGCCAACTGAGCTCAGAACTCAGAGCAGCTGTGGGCTGGCTCCACTTAGCAGCTTCCCGTGTCAGGGTGAGGCAAAACCAAATTCAAGTAGGCAGGAGGTCAAGGAGCCAAGTTCGAGCCAGCAAGAGGCACATGGAGTATTGCAGGCTGAATGAATCAGGTTCCAGCCTCAAAGCCAGAAACCAGCCTGAACTTTAGTGGAACTACAGGTGCAGGCTTGCTGGGATTATACAGTACCTGACTGTACATTTATGGCTGGCTTGCTGGGATTAATCAACATGGATCTGGGTTCTCTCTGTCCACTCTTGTCTATCAGCAACAGCAAAGGCACAACCTGAAGTGGACATTTTGTCTTCTTTTTGTTTTTTCTTTATTGTTTGTTCTTGTTTTTACATAAATGTGAACATTGTTTCTGACTTTTGTTGTTCTGTTTTTGTTTTTATTTCTTCCTTCACTCCTTCTCTCCTGTCTCCTTCATCAGGTTCCCAAAGTTCATGAACTCTTCCTTTGTCTTCCAGCCTTGCTTTTAATCCCTTCTCCTTCTATTTCTCTATTTTTCCCCCTAATACCTTTTAAATTTTTCTCCCCTGAGGGTAAAATCACCATGTTGAGAGCATATTTACTGTATACAACTTTCTGGTTTGTTTTAGAATTTGTTATACAACTACAAATATAGGTGATATAATTAAAGATGGCAAATTAAGTTACCATAGTTTATCATCTTTTAGTCTGTATCAGATGTTCTTGTTATTGCTGACTGTACTATGTTAGTCAAGGTGACTAATCGTTTTACTCAGTTGTTCTTCCTGGTATGTCAAGACTGAGATTGCCTAAGGGTCTTAAAAAATACTATAGGCCAGTGCCAAAGAACCAAAGGCTAGGCCAACTAGGCTGCAACTTCTCATTCCTAATAAACTGAAAAGGTAGGATCTTGCAACAGACCCAAAAGCCATCTCTAGAAGACATCCCTGAGAAGCAGTCATATACTAAGGGTTCCAAATAATAGCAATAAAGCTGCTTTCCATGAGCAATTTACAAGTATCAACCTACAAAGTAAACTAAAAAAGAAAATTTTAAAAAAAGAAGACACTTAAGCAAGATGCAACCCCAGACTTCCAGCTCATCAATAAGGCACGGGACAATGAGGTGGAACAATTCAAAAGGCACACACCTGGACTCTGAAGTGGTAACTGCAGAAGTAGCAAAGCAGATGAATGAAGCCCTAGAAAAAAAATCAAATCAGAAATAATTTCTCAGATAACTATAGAGATGGTGACCACAATGAAAGCCATGCTTAGTAACTCTAAAGCAGATACAGATAAAAAGTAGAGGTGCTTAGGATGATGATAGAAACCATGAACACCCAACACAAGAAAGAAATGGAATCCATGAAACAGATTCAAACAGATATCCAGGAGATTAAAAATTCCATTGAAAGTATATGCAGCTGTTTGAGCCAATGTGAGGACAGAATATCAGATATAAAAGACACGATTACAGTTAATGATCATAAAAAGAAACATTTCTTAAAAATAGTGAGGGTCCACAAAAAAATCAATCCAACATCTGCTAGTTGATGCAAACAAGAATAATGAGAGATTAAACAGTTAATGAAAAAGCTGGAGATAGTGCAAATGATATTAAAAACTTGTTTACAGAAGTAACAGCAAAAAACTGTCCAAGCATGAAAAAAGAATTTGACATACAGTTAAGTAAGGCACATGGAACTCTAATCAACCATGATTAAAAAAAAAAAATCTACACCAGGCATATAATAGTCAAGATTCCAGAAATTCAATACAAGAATAGAATATTAAAAGCTGTTAGATAAAAGAAACAAATCACCTATCAAGGAAAGCCCATGAGAATCACAACTTCTCAACACAAACCCTCAAGTCAAGGGGAACCTGAAGTGAAGTATTTCAAGCCCTTAAAAGAAAATAATCTCCAACCCAGATTGATGTACCCCACAAAACTATATGCAGACAAAGTGAATTTCAAGCCAAGACTGATTGAGAGAGACAAAGGACACTACATCCTTATAAATGGAACAATTGAAGAGGAAGACATATAAATAGTACCACTCTTCTTCTGATCCAGTGGTTCCCAAGTGAAGCAATTTCTCCTCAGGGAACAGACTGAAAAATTTCTGGTTGTCACATCTGGCAGTAGTTAGAGAACTGCTAGGCATCTCAGTGGGCAGAAGCCAGAGGAGGCTGCTACACCCTGTGCTGTAGTCATGATGTGTACCCCTGCCATAGCCTAGCATTCTGGGGCCGCCTGAAGCTTGAACTGGAACCTCCAAAACCATGATCCAAAACAAATCTTTTCTCCTGGTAATTGAACTGTTTTGAGTATTTTGTTACAGTGACAAAAAAAAAAAATGACTGATAGAAATACAGAATTCTAAAATTGGAAAGAACTTTGGAGATTTCTCTAGTGTAAGCATAGTTGGAAAACCAAGGCCCAGAGCAATCAAGTCATGTGGCCAAGTTCCTGGAAGAAATGACAATCAGCTGGTCTGGAATTAGAAACATCTTTACTACCCCAAATATGTGGTACGCCCAGGTGCTCAGTCACCAGATCAGTAGCTTGTTCTTTAGGTGTTCTTTCTCATTACAACATACAATTCAACTACCAAGATTGTCATGAAGAGTTATTCACACCGTTTCTCATCCACACTTCCCTTCCCCAAAAGGCTGCAGGAAGGGGAGAAAAATGTAACATACTAACACCACCAAGAGGCTCCACGGTTTTCCAGTTGTTTCCAGGATAGTTCGTATCTATGCAAAAGTTTCTAAATCAACAAATGAACTCTCCTGTGAGGAAATGGACATGTGCACCTCTCTCCATGCACCAGTGCAGTGGCTTTCTTACCATGTCAGAGGAGCCCAACCAATGTCAAACACAGGGAGAATCAGTGTCACTTTACTGAATCATAACCTGAACTTTCATTCTTAAACAAACAATGAATAGAAGTGTGTTCTGGGATTAAAGTACAAACAGTTAGTCCACTGGCACGTTGAAAGTTCATCATCAAAACAGCTCTGCCCTAAGGACGGAGGGCAAAAGGCCGAGATTTTCCCCTTCACAAAAAAAAAGACTCACCAGAATATTTCAAAATCTAGGTATTTCAGAAGTGAATTTCATAATGTATAGAGGTCAAAAGGTGTGGCACAAGGGTGTAAGGCAAAAATGCTATGTGAATGGAAAGATCATACATAGAATATTATGCAGAGGAACCAGGGCAGGTCTCTAGGAAAATAACCATAGCTTCAAAAGAGCCAAGGTAAAATTCTTCAAGTCATGGCCCTGAAGCAAGGCCAGCAGATTGCTGTAGCTGCTGGTTTCAAACAGGAGCCTAAAGAGAATTCTTTCTGTGGTCTGATGGCCATTTCAAAACTTTGGAAATGGAATGGTCAATTCATCAGAAAGAAATAGCAGGTGAGTATGGTGGACTTTGGGGGGCCTGCAGGGGAGAGACCCTAGTACCTCGGGACTGCACCGTGCAGTTGACTCGGGGTGCTGGGAGAACGAGGAGCTCATCCCCTCTCTAGGGGGTGGCTGAGAGTGTGGCAGACTTTCAGTGACCTGAAGGAGAGAGACCCTGGTGTGTCGGGACCTGCACTGTGTGGTTGACTCGGGGTACGGGGAGAACAAGGAGCTCCTTCCCTCCCTGGGAGGCGGCTGTGAGTGTGGCCGACTTTCGGCAGCCTGAAGGAGACAGACCCTGGTGTCTTGGGACCTGCACCATGCAGTTGACTCCAGGTGCCGGGAGAACAAGGAACTCCTCCCCTCTCTGGGGGGCGGCTGTAATCCTGCCCATGGCCAGGCTGAGAATCAGACATCTCATGCCATCCTGTCCCATGCCCCCCCCTTAGCAAGTGGGAGCCAGTTAACTACACATCTTGTGAAAAAATTGGCTATGGTATTTAGTATGAGCTCCCCATATGCAAAGATATGGACAACCATTTGGAAGAAAACAAGAGACAATATGACAGATAGTGAAGATCCCTGGTTGTATAGCTTTGAAATTTATGCTTTCTTAAGTCCTCTTCTGTTCTGTTTTGTTGTGTTTAATATTACCCCCTTTAAAATAAAATTAAAATATATATATATATATATATATATATATATATAAAAGGGGAAAAGAAAGTGCTCTAAAGGATATAACTGAATGTATGTTTAAGTGTATAAGATGGATGACCACATTACTGTTTTTGTTGGATTGTTGAGCAGAATTGTTAATAGTCTCACTGTTTGAATGTCTACTTTGTGTGCTTTAATTTTGTAACTTGAACAACTATTTCCAATGATGACAGTATGTAACCTATCAAGTGGTGATTTCTTAGTATTTTTGTTTTTGTTTTGTTGTTGTTATTGTGATTCTTTCATTTTTTTGCCTTTGAAATTCTGTATTGTTGCTACCCTTTTTCTGTTTTGTTTGGTTGTTTTCTTTTTTGTTTTTTCTCTTTAAATAAAATTTAAAAAAAAAAAAAGATTCTTCAAGTCAACCAGACCTGTTTCAGTGGGTGCAGGAGAACTTCTAAAATGCTGCAAGGTTGTTATTAATTTCTATGTCACCTGAGAGCATTGTCTAAACATTTACTCCCAACCCACCAAAAGACTAAGGATTGCCAGTACTGCCTCTTATTTCATACCCTCTGCTACATTTCATCCAACATGATGTGCCATACTAACACCTCCTACTGAGAAGGCACAAGGCTGGCTTCACGACTGGCTCCACTTTCAGTGTGGGAGACACACAAATGAAATGGTGCCAAGAAGCAACGACCACAAAACAAGATTCACCTGCTCAGCTTCCTGGACTGTCACAGGTCTTTAAATATATGACTTAATAGTATGAATAGTATGGCTTAATAGTATGAAGATGGCTGTCAAAAGGCAAAACAAAAACAATATGACCTGAACAATTAATAGAATAATATTCTTCAAGACAGGGACAGAGATCCTATGTATTAGGTATGCAGATACTCATAGTCATCATTCATTCTAAGGAAAGTCCTTGTTTAAAAAAAAAAAAGGCAGCAGTTAGTAGTTATCCCCTTTCTACTAATGTGGGCCTCTAATCCACTTTCCCAGGGGATGGATTTAAGTGAAAGAAGACTCTGTGAAC
This sequence comes from Dolichotis patagonum, assembly GCA_004027295.1. Taxonomy (NCBI): domain Eukaryota; kingdom Metazoa; phylum Chordata; class Mammalia; order Rodentia; family Caviidae; genus Dolichotis; species Dolichotis patagonum. The sequence continues at coordinate 23,900 of PVJX010007229.1, read as the reverse complement.
AACATGAGAGGCTAATCAATAACACAACAGTATTCTTGCACACTAGGCATCTACTGTGACATGCTGGGCTATCTTGCTGTTATATGAACCATAAAGCTGTCCTTGCGGTCAATCCTTGCATCAACAAATGTCTAATGCAATGAATCATTTCAGAATGACAATCTCTACAGCAAAGCCATCTCTGACCCAGAGGACCCCCATGATAGGCAAGCACTATACAACTGAGCCACCTCCTTAGTCCTACAACATTTTAAAATTAGAGGGCCCCAATGCCTACTCAAATCTGAATACATAAATAACTCATCAGGCTAACAACAACACAAACATTTACATTATACTATTATTTGTAGCACTGAAAAACTAAAAACCAAAATGTCCAACTATTGGGCTGGGGTTAAGTAACAATGACATATTATCATGATGGAATAAAATAAATGTATTGAAGTATTATAACGTCATGAAAATGCTTATGACAAATGCTAAACAAAACAATACTCATATAAGAGCCAGGGATATAATTCAGTGACACAGTGCCTGCCTGGCAAGTACATGGTCGTGAGTTTGATCCCCAGTACCCCACCCCAAAAAATACTGATATAAAAACCATTGTGGTATAAGTTCAAATTAGTAATGGGTGATGAGGATAATGGAAGCTATCGCTGGCATCATTCTGTTTTTCATACTTTCCAGTGATTTTTGTCATGAATATAGATAATTTTCATAGAAAAGGTAAAATTTCTGCTTTTTAAAAGAAACAGCATTTAATGTTCAGAGATAATAAGCATGAAAAGCTTTCCACTTCCTCACTCCCCCAAATCCCATAAGATAAAAAAAAAAAAAACCTAGTCTAGGAGTCTGTTTCTATGGCAACACATTTCCCCCTCTTAAATGTATGACAAGACTAATGAAATTGGAACCTATTTTTACTCTACCATAACATGGACTTGATTTGAGTCAATTGTACCAGGCTACTTCTGTTCATAGATTGGGCTCAGAACCCAGAAGCCTGGTTGCTCAGAGGGGCTAAGCTGGAGTCTTCCTGGTTCCAATGATGCATTTAATGAAGTCCATGCCCTCTCATACAAGCTAGGAAGTTCACAGAGCACTTGCACTGTACGAAAGATCTTTTCTCAAATTTCTCCTCTGTCTGCAGCAGTTCCTCTGATTCGACTCCTCATTCCCACTTTCAAAGCAACAAAGTCAACTCCTAGTCCAAAACACTATGCTCTGAGCAAAAATAATTTTCTTTTTCAAATTAGTGGTCATATTCAAACTGGTTTCCATTACCTCTGCCATTTACAGCTATTTTGAACAAAAGCTTCACAATAAGAACAGTCCGTTTCCTTCCTATTTTTCCTCTGAGAGCTTATGTCAGTCATCACATGTTATCAACAACAACAAAAAGACAGCAATGTCCCTTCCCCCAGGAGCTTCATCCAGCAGCATAATAGGTCGCCAGCTTACACAGAAAATTCTGTAAGATATTGTTTTAAGGCATAAAAATAAAACAATCATCTAAACAATATTAAGGCAAACTTTTTAACTCAAAACTAGAAACACTAGAAAACTCATTTCTAAACCCACATTCGGGGACTTCCAGTTAAACAAGAAAAGAGGAAGAAGTTAAACAAGAAAATCTACTGCATGTGCACATAAGGCAAACAGGGTGAAGTAACACTGTAGGATTAACATATAAACCCCTAGCTACAGATGTACGCTTGGGGAAGAGGCTTGGGAATTTATGGTCTTTCATCACCAGCAAGCGCAGCAGAAGACAGCATGACTCTTTGAAGAAAGGAAAAGACTATTTGTTCCAACCACTATGCTGGGCTAGGCCTATCTGGTACAGGTCCACCTATCTCTCCTGCATTTGCTTTACTATTCTCAGTACATCATAAAACAATAGCATTTCACATTTGTTTTTTTAATGAGGAGAAATGACATGAAGCCAGAAGAATCCAGTTCTTGTTTGGAATGTCAAAATTTCTTTTTGAAAGCTTTGATTTGATTTTTTAAAAAAATCAACAAAGTGTTCTCCAATTGACTAATTCAGTACTTAGATAAACTATAGTTTACATGTACTTAAAAATAAACCAGAATTAAAAAAAAGAAAAAAATAAAGAAAAGCAACCCAGGATACTTATAGGGAATACACAAATTGAGGATAAAGAGGGCTCTGGTTAACAAAATTGTCAGAGACTCCAGTAAAATTAATTTAAAGTGAAAAGAAGCAGTCGTAATAAAATCCTATTACACACTACCCAGTAATACACTACAATGGTAGGATCCCAGGGCAAGTTTCAGCCACACAAGAAGGAAGATAGGGGAAGAGGAGAGTTGGACAAACTGAAGACAACCACCAGGGCAACCTTACACCGACGGATGGCCACAGCAGAAGGTAGCTGAAGGCAGATTTGGCTCATCTCTGGGGCTTTCCACTGGGGAGGGACCTGCTGTTCAGTCATCAATGGCCCAGCACTCCTGTGGGGAAATACAGGATCCAGAAGAGTGGGGTAGGGAAGGAGAAAGTATGGAAAAGGGAAGAGTAAACATAGTAGTGAGAGACTGTAATTATTAAACATGAGGCTTCACAAATGAACAGATCTACCTGTGAGGATATATCTTTGAAGCTGAAAAGAACAATACTCTGGGAAGCAGTTGAGTATGCTTTTTCAAATACTAAATTGCATTTTAATTATATCTGTGAGTTACAACAGTCCTTGCCAAGAGGAAATTACCTTTTCGTAGAAAAGTGAAAAGCAATGAAACCTATGTGATATTTACAACTGATGACTTTACTCAAATAATGAATGTCCCTTATCTGTTGCCTCTGAAGAAAGTAACAGCGGAAAAGCAGATATACTCGCACTGCACTGAAACGTTCTGCTGGCCTAGTTCCACCAATTCCATTAAGGGCTCATATGCAGGTGACCTGATTGACAAAAAAAGCACTTCTAGAAAGCACTGAACTTGTACCACAAACTCAAGCACTTCTATAATCAAGAAGAAAACTAGTAGCAGTCACTTGGGAAGTTCTTCCTTCAAATGGAGCAGAAGCAACATACCTTATACACAAAATATTTTTTTGGTCTAGTGTAGACGAAAATAGAGCCAGTGATTGCATTTCCTTCATTCAACCTTAAGCTACTGAAGTTGCAAATGGGGACGATCGACCATCAACTAAAAAGACTAGTAAAAATCAGCCAGGTAGAATGGTGCATGGCTACAATCCCAGCACTGAGAGACTGAGACAGCAGGATCAAAAGTTGGAACCCAAGTGGGCATGGTGGCGCACTCCTGTAAGCTCAGCACTTGGGGGGCCTTTAAAGCAGGCAGATTGCTGCAAGTTCAAGACCAGCCTCGGCTACAAAGTGAGCCCAAGCCCAGCCTGAACCACATAGCGAGGCCCTGTCCCAAAAAGAAAAACAAACAAAAAAAGTTGGAGCCCAAACTGGGCAACATAGCAATTTAGTGAGACCCTCTCTCAAAAGTATGTATAAATAAATAAATAAATAAACAAATAGCTGGCTGGCTATGGAGAGAGCTCAGTATGAAAGCCCTGGGTTAAATATCCAGCACTGGGTATGTAGGGAGACTTAAAATGATGTGCAACACAAAGCAAGTCAGTCCCATCACAATGACCTAAACTATCAATTAAAAACTAAACTGTACCTTATTTAAGGCTACCATCCTCAAACTGTCCATCTTCCAGCTATAGATGGGAAAGTTCAATGTAAATATACCTTGCCTAAGCCTATGACTTCCCAGAATTGACAGGGTAGGAACTTATTTTCTGAGTAATCAAAAGATAAATTGCTCCTGGAAGCAACCAACAGTCAAATACAAATTCAACAGAAGCTAATTTGCCTAGTCACCTACCATAATTATACAGGTCATGACTGAGCTGTTATATTACTTTCTGGGACTAAATGCTGTTTCAGTAACAGTCTCATAAGGCTTCCAAAGCACAGGAGGTTGTCTCTGTCTCAAAACCTTATCTCTTGTCCATAATCATTCAAATAAGGGAAAAAAGGATTATGCCCTAGAGATGTTTTAAGTACCTTTGTGTCTCTGCCTGTTAGTGCTTGAATCCTCCCTTGCTCCATTCTGTCATAGGGAATTACATCTTCTCGGCTTCCCTGTCAACTGATTCCTGGATAAATTCCCTCAAGTGGAGGTAGTGTTGGCATAAGAGGCAAGAAGAGACAGGGTTCTTGCTCTTTCTTGGCCTGGGTTCCAGTGGCCATGGACAACTCCTCTTTCCCTACTTCTAGTTCACACCAGTTGGCTTCTGCTCTTCTATTTTCCATTAGAACAGAGTATCACTGGTCTCGTGGATGCCTCTTCAGCCTTGGTTAGTTTCCTGGCACTTATATTACCATTATAGCCTATTCTCTGTATTATATTCCTTCTGCTTATATGACTTACAGTGGCTTTTCATTTCTCTGACTGGTCCCTTACTGAGGGGACCTTCAAACAGGGAGTTCAAAACACATTTGAAAACTTTATCTTTTAGAAAATAATTTTCCAAAGAATTAAAGCAATTATTCAGATAATGAATAAAAGATTTCTTCCAGTAAGGAACAAAAGATTTATGGATGATAAAATCCATTCATCCATTGAAACAAAAATGTACTGATGGCATGGCCCTGTCAAGCTGTACTCATTGGTGGGAAGACTACAATGGACAAAACAGGCCCAAACCCCGTCCTAGTGGGCTTACATTCTACCAGACATGCCCTGTGTGGCAAATCATGATTCTGAAGTTACAACAATACAGGAACAGTCTTCAGTGATAGAGGAATTTGGTGAAAGTGTATTAACATTAGGCTGTTCTACTCTTCGTAGACTTGGTTCCTATCTTTTCAATGTGGTATGCTGAATTGTTAAAGCTACAGGGGCCAATACAGACATTCTTCAAAGTTAGTATCTATTTAAACTGGCCATTATGCAAACAGAAGTAACTACTGCAGTAAGGACTAAAGCAGACAGTTACAAAAATTAGGCATTATATACCTAGACTGTAAAGATACATGTGTTTTATGCAGATTTTTGCTAGGATCCTCTTCACAGGAAATATCATTTGGAGGAAGAAAGACTGACTCAATTTAATAAGCTACTTTATTCCTTCTCAGTGACACAGGTAGACTTCATCAACATAACAAAGCCAGCTGCAGTGTACATCATGAGTAGCATGTCACAGTCACCAATCAAACGACATTATTTCCAAGATGGAATTTTCAGGCAGAAGAGCTGAAACAGACCATGACTCATGTGGTGAGCAGTTATACAGACAACTATGCCCAAGAAAGCTGCCACCTACATACCATAATGACATCAAATGAAAAATGCAGACAGAAAGTAGTTTTCTGATTCATCTAGAAACAAAAGATTTATGCAAAGTATACCCAAGAGGTAAGGCCGCACTTACCTTTTTATAGATCCCAAGCATTTTATGCAACAATGAACATACATCAGATACTCAAAATTTAACCTGCTTGAGCATAATACCATGTTCGGCCTCAAAAATCGCAACACTGGCTCCAGAAATGGCATAATATCTATGGTTGGCACTTCATTAGATTTTTCTAAGATAAGTTAACGTGGGCTGGGGATTTAGCTCAGTGGCATAAGCGCCTGCCTGGCAAGTATGAGGTCATGAGTTCGATCCCTGGTACCAAAAAAAAAAAAAAAAGATAAGTTAATGTGCCCATAAAGGTAAATTCCCATGGAGATCTTGTGGGCACAATATTCAGACTGTTCTTACTAGTAGCAAATTAGAAAGCATTTCATGCCTACAATACTTACAATTCGTTTGAGTAGCAGGTAGGCCCACAATACTATGCGCTTCATAAACACAGGGAGTCTAAAGCATGATGCATACTCAAATCTCAGTGCCTTAAAGCAAGTCAACTATAGAGCTGGAATTTTAACCTTACTGGCCCTTAACTAGCTGCCAAGTTCTACCCAACACTCCACAATATGTAGTCAAAATACACATCCCCTCTCACACATACACATGATATAGCACACCCTGGAGTTCTGCACATTCTGTCTCCTCTTCCTAAAATACAAAGTCTCCTAACTTCACCAGGCAAAACCCTTCTTTATCCTTTAAGATACAGTCTAATTGTCTCTTTGAAACCATCGCTTCTTGAGGAAGATCTGTTTGCCTTCTTCAATGCTTTCATTTCTCCTTGTACAAAATGCCATAATAGTGATTACTATGTTGCATCATTTATTTGTTTTACTGTAAAGTCCTTGGAACTTGTCTTTATCTTTGAACCCGTATGTCCTGGTACACTGTCTAACTCAAAACAGGTGCTTAAAAATATTTTCTGAAAGTATATATGTAGTGTAGGATCTTAGGCTTACAAAGAATTTTCCCTAAAAGAAGGTATTTTGAACACTTTTTCTCACCTCACAGAATATTTAAAAGACACAGAGAATAGGAAAGTATCTCCCAGGGAAGAAGTTCAACATGCTCATATTAAAAGACAATTTAATAGAGACTTTAATAATTACTTTCATTATAACTCTGTCAATCTAACCATGACTGTCAAGTTAAGGCGTATTAGCTGCAAAAACTCAAAAAATTATTTGATCTTGTCAAGAAAAGGTTTAATGGAAGCAAAATTCTTTGTTATTTAAATCTGGTGGCACTTTCTTTAACCTCCCAAAAGGTGCCAAAGATAGAGCTAAAATAATTAAACATTTATATGAAAGGGTTTTTTTGTTTTTGTTTTTGATCCTAGGGATCAAACTCATGACCTCGGCCTTGCCAGGTAGGCACTTACGCCACTGAGCTATATCCCTGGCCCTATATGAAAGTTTATGTTATAAAGAATGATACTTAGGGGCTGCGGGTTTAGCTCGGTAGCGTAAGTGCCTGCTTGGCAAACACTAGGTCCTGAGTTCAATCCCCGGCACCAAAAAAAAAAAAAAAAAAGAATGATACTTAACAAGCAATGATTTAAAAAAAAAAACAAGCAATGATTTAGCTATCAATAGAAAACAAATAAGAGGCAAACTAAAGATTAATTTATGGAAGTTAAAATTTAGAACTACCACTAGAAAATCTTCACACAAAGAAATTCCATGGTCTAATCTTTCACACAAAATTGAAAAGTCAGAAAACATCCAGAAGCCATCCTCAAGGGTAACATAAAGTACATTTGCAAAAATACTAGGCCTCCCATATAGAGGAAATGGCTTTGGCTTAAAGACTAGGGAATTACCAACTGAGTCACTCTATCTGTGGCTTCCAGGAACCAAAGTACTATGAGGGAATACAGTCAAAAAATGAAAATAATAAAATCAACATAAAACAGGATCAACATTTGTAAAAAAAAAAAAAATGATGCTTACATTTGAGTAACACTTTATAAAGCACTTTCATTTTAAACTGGGAAAATGAAGCTGAAAAAGTTAAATGCCATGTCAGAAAACCCCCATCAGGATCAGAAAACCCCATAAGCAAAGCAAATGTTAGCTAGATACTACCCCATGAAGTCCCCAAGCATTTTCATTAATCTGCCTCCTGCAATCTGAAAGGTGGGCTTACAATGCTGTGAATAGACCTGAAACACTTTCTAAGATGCATTAATGAGAAAAAGCAGCCTTTCAAATTACTTAAGATCTCTGTTTCAGGATTCAGAATTTTACCATCAACAAGAAAGACTATAAGCGAGCAGCTACTAGTTCTCTTAATAGCAAGCAAGGGAAATTTGGAGGAAGAAGTAGTGAATCAATCTTTCTCCTCCATATGCTCTATTTTAGTGGAATAAGAATAATATGAGAAATGGAGGGTTATTAATCATCAAAGTATCATGTGATCTTCAAATGTAGCAATGCTCACTCCAGTGGGCATTTACTGTGACTCAAGATCTGTCAACCAAGGACACAGGGAATCTGAGTAAAGCCAAGGCACATTGCTAAGTCTTTTCATTTCTTTCTTTGAGACAGGATTTTACTCATTATCCTCCTGCCTCAGCTGTGTGCTGGGATTACACAAGTCCACCACTATACCCAGCACATTTCTAAATTTTAAAATGAATCTACTGACAAATCTGGCAAGAGATCTAATAAAAACAAACCTCTAAGAAATTAACCAACTCAACACAAATTGATTCTGAAGTACTTTTTTAAATTGAGTTTTTCCCAATGTAAAAATGCAAGACAAGAAGTTTGGGGATCTGCTTTCTTAATGACACGTTGCATTTACCTACTAGTAGAGGTCACAAAAATATGCTACTAGGTGTCTACATCATTTCTCTGTCCTCCTTACATAACCTTCTAAAGTAAATGGTAAGCCAGTGAAAACATCGATTAAGCAGCTACGTCCTTTCTTGAAATAGATAAATTAAAATATATTTGAATTTTTATTTTATACTATATGTCCAATATACTACACGGCAACAATCCTGGCAAATCCACCGCATTAGCAACAAAAGTAAAGGAATTAAAAGCCCCTAAAATACAGCAACTTGCATCTGGAAATGTCAAGTGCAAACATTTCACCAATAACCAAGCTTGTCTATCATACTGATTTTTAGCTGTATTAAACCATTGATCGTTGAGGGCACAAGAAACAAAGACTAAATGATTTTGCCAATTTATAATAATCCCATTTCACCTTCAGAAGTGTAATCACCATGGAAGCAACGAAGCTGATGAATTCTTTGCTTCCTTTTCTCCTTCTGCACGACAGCCCAAATCTGCTATTTTCTGGCCACACACACACACACACACACACGCAAGGCCTCCCATGCACTCTACAAACCAGGGCTAGGCTGTCTTAGAAATCCGCACTGTGTCACTGCATAAGGCAATTTCCCGCTGCACACATTTGGAAGAAGAATGCCACCTAAGCACTCTCAGATCTCAGCAGGGCTGCAAAATGACAGGAGTTGCTCACGAAACAGCAGGCAACAACAATCACCACCTTTAAAAAACATTTAAGCAGTTTTCCTCTCCATCATCTCACCTTCCTCTACGCCTTCTCTCTCTCTCCTCTCTCTCTCTCTCTCTCTCTCTCTCTCTCTCTCTCTCTGTCACACACACACACACACACACACACCCTGCAGTTCATCCATAGCTTTGCGAGTGAATGAGTGTTATCTCTAGACTGGCAGCGGGCAGAGTACTAAGATACCGACATTCTCACTTGAACACACCAGGCCACTTCCACCCCCACCCGTGCCTCAACCCCCATTCTACTCTGCCCCCTGCCCCCACCGACACGCACACGATCGCCCACATCAAACCCCAAGACAGGCTGGCTCATCAGCCAGAGCAGCAGGCGCTGCCATTTAGAGACGACTGAACCCCGGAAGCCCCCTCCCCAGGCGCGGCCCCGCCGGGAGCCACGCGCTACCTTTAGACTGGCAGTCCGCGCAGAACTTGTTATCCTCCTCCAGCAGCAGGTTGGCCAGGACAGCCTGGTACCGGTCCACGTCCTTCACCGACTTGCCCGTCATAGCCAGGGTGCCAGCGGGGGCAGAGGGCGACGCGGCCCCCTCGCCCCCTGAGACCCTTGCCCCAGCCCAGGGGTGAGGGCTCCCAGCCCCCCGCCCAGAACAGCTTCCTAGCAAGAAAGAACCTGCTTCTCCGGCCTAGTCCCGCGCCCCTGCTCTGTCAGCAGCGTTCGCCCCCCACTCCGCCGCCCCTCTGTGCGGCGCCCCCTGGCGGCCTTAAAGAAAGACCAGGGTCAGGCGGCGGCCGCTGGACCAGAGACCCTTGGCCGCGGCAACGGTGCCCTCGGCCTGCTGGATGCTGGACACCGAGACGAACACTGGCCTGCCTCTTCTGCTGGCCGTGAGTCCCGCGCCCCTGTTTCCCCAGCAGCTGCTGCCTGCCCGGCCACTACCTCTACCGCCTACTTCCGGCAGCCCTTCCTCTCCACCTCCACCCAGCCCGACCTGCGCATGCGCTCCGTCCCATCCGCACCGCCTACAACTCGTTCCTCGGCTCCGCCTCCCCAAAACCAATCCTTGGCGGGCCAGGGGCGGGACTTAAGGGCGGGAGGACACGCCCCTCGGATGTCCTTGGAAAAGAATGAATGGAGCCGGGCTGGGAAGGAGGGGAAGGGAGGGGAGGGAGTGGAAGAAAAAAGGAAAACAACTGACGTTGGTTGAGTTCTTACTGTGCCAGGCTCTGTGCTAAGTGGTTTACATAAATTATCCCAATATTATCCTCACTACAGTTAAGTAGTTATCATGCTATGTAACTCGAGGATTGCAGATACCACAAAGTCTTCCAGGTAATTCTTTCCTTCAACCACAAATAGAAGAGTCCAAGCTCCTACTCCAAGTTAAGGGGACAACGCACTTTCCCTGATTTTCTTTTTTTCCAGTGTTTTGAGACAGGGTCTTGCTATATAATTCTAGCTACCAGGGACTTAGCTCAGCAGTGCAAGCACTTGGCTGGTAAGTGCAAGGTTGTGAGTTTGATCCCCGGTATTAAAGAAAAAAAAAAAAGTAATTCCAGCTGACCTTGGACTCAGTTTGTGTAGCCCACACTGGTCTCAAACTTGCAGCGATCCTCCTGCTTCATCCTCCCAAGCACTGGAGTTACAGACCTCTGATTTTCATAAGATGCTGGTCACCTCTCATTTGGAATGCCTGCTTTCACTCACTTTCATTAACTCTTTCCTTGTGACTACTGCAATCTTTGGACATTGTTCAAGTATCTAGTTCCTTTATTCGTGTGTGTGTGTGTGTGTGTGTGTGTGTTTGGCTGAGAACTGAGCTTTCTACATCTGACCTACATCTCCAGCCTTTTAAAAAATTTAATTTTGAGACAAGGTCTCACTAAGTCACTAAGTTGCCCAAGCTAGACTTATATTTGGGATCCTTCTGCCTTAGCCTCCCAGACTTCTAGATTGGAAATGCACCACCATGTTTGGCTTCCTCTTTAATTCTTTAGAACCTCAAAACACAATACAGTTTTGTGTAGCCAACTTTTACTGAAGGTTACAGGGGAGCGCGGTGATTACTGAATAGCATAGAATAGGCAACTACTTAAAATGCTTAGTAAACATCATCCAAATCTATCCTTGATATAGATAATGTGTGAGCACCTGTAATTTTCTTTAGGAGTAAAGAAAATTTGGTATCTTGTTCGTGCTTTTATTCATTCACTTATTAAGTTGTGCTTAGAAACAGCTAAGAATCAGGCACTATATTGTGAGAGAGGGGGAAAACAACCTGATTTGTGATTTTAAAGGACTATTTTAAAGGCTGAGTGTAGTTCAGTGGTAAAGCACTTTCCCTGTATATGTGAGGGCTTGGGTTTGATCCTTAGCACCACACAAAATAAAATAAAATAAAATACTTACTGTGTAGGAATGATGGACTGGGAAGGCTGGAAAAATGAGGCTCAGAGTCATCTTCTCTCTAGTACAATCTTCTCCTTCATTTTGACTTTCTGCCAAGACCAGGCTCCCTGCAAAACTTCCCTCTTAACAGGAAAAAATGAAAATTCTGTTACTTTATTAATCAGAAAAATTTAATTCTGGCCAGGCATGGTGGCACACACCTGTAATCCCAGCACTTGGGAGGCTGAGGCAGGCAGATCATTGTGAGTTTGAGACCAGCCTGGGCTACAAAGTGAGCTCAAAGCCAGCCTGAACTGCGTAGTGAGATCTTGTCTCAAAAAAACAAAAAAATAAAAATAAAAAGTCAAAAGAGAAAAATTTAATTCTGTTGTTTCCATTCAAGCCATGTTTAGTGAACTTTCATAAACATAAGTTCTCAGTTGTTTTCCTACAAAAGAATCTTCAAAATAGGTGTTACCTTAGCTACTTTCAGTTGATGCAACAGAGGATCAAGTTATTTGTGATGAGAGCCTCAGTCTAGGCTCTCATCTTCATCCTCCACTCCGCAAATAGCTTCCTTGCTTTTCATCTAACCAGCTACACTGACCCTTCACCTTGCTCTTTAGAGAGAGCTTGGAAATGGCAAATCTCATTGGCTCATGCTAAAGCTTATCATCCTATGGTGGCTCTCTATCACCTGTAGCGATGCTTCTCAAACCTTTCCCTCTTGTGAGAGATGGCATAGTCTAGAGGTTGAGCATGGATACCATGGGGCCAGAATATGTGGGTTTTAAATCCTCAGTTTCAACCCTTACTGTCTGTGTGACTATAACAGGTTACTTAACTTCTCTGTGACTCATTACTTCACTTGTAAAATGGGAATGATAATGATGCTAGTAACACCTATGGCACAGGATCATTGCAAAGTTTAGCTGACATAATGTCTGTAATGGTATATTTAGAACAGCTCTTGACATATAGTGAAGGATAGTATTTTTCACTAAATATTTCTGGCTTTTGCCTTCTGGTGTGTGATAGGGTTTCATTTCCTAGCCTTCTTACAGTTTGGTATGGCAATAGATTTGAGCAGAAAGGATATGTCACTTTGTGCCTAACGTGCTCATTTGTGACTCCCCTTCCCTTGGGCATGGCAACCATCAACATTTTGGATGTTGCTTGTATGTTAACCTAGATGCCTGAATAAGTGATAAGCAAGAGCCTTCCCTGAGTTCATAAAGGATAAGTAGCATGATCAAGAAATAAACCTTTAAAAAAGAAGGAAATAAACCTTAGTATTGAGTCATGGGGTTCTGTTTGTTTATACACTTTCAGTATGTGCACAGTCCATTAGTCCACTGTCCATTCAACCTACCCTAGAGAAACTGTTACATCAAGTAGCAGCTCTTTTTATGCTTTTTTTTTTAGTGCTGGGCTTTAGACATGCTAGGCCAGAGCTTGACCCCTGAGAAACACCCTTAGCCTTATTATCATTTTTAATGGCATGGAAGGTAGCCTGGGTATGGCAGCCCACACCTGTAGTTCCAGCACTCAGAAGGTTGAAATAGGAGAATTGTAAGTCTGAGGCCAATTTGGCCTACCTAGTGAGTTCAAGGCCAGTCTGGACTACATAGCAAGACCCTGTCTTATAACACAAAACTGAAAACAAAAACACAAATGCTAAAGGAAATAGATAAATTTCTCAATTTCTGAGCATATGGATCAGACAAACTTCTCCTCTTCCAAAGCCCAGTACTTTGTAAAGCTTTGTATTTTCCCTCGGCAATTCTTACAAAAATGTTTACCCTATTCCATAATGTACTGTGTTATCACAAAATTGTTTTGTTTTTGTTTTGTTTTGTTTGGTATCAGGGATCAAACTCAGGACCTCATGTTTGCCAAGCAGATGCTTGTGCTGCTGAGCTAAACCCCCAGCCCAACAAAATAGTTTCACATTAGTTTCCGATCTGTACTAGCAGCTACTGGACACTGGTTGCATTGTATTTATAGAAAGAATTGTAGAGTCGTATCATATCATGCTTGACTCCCAGATGGCTTTTCTTCTTCATTTCTAAATAAGAGTATTTTTCACCTGCAGCTCACATAGATAAGAGATCAAAACAGAAATGTGATTTTGAAACTGTTATATTACAGTAAATATAGTTGTAAATGTTTAGAATATTACCCAAAAGGTGGCAGGATGAATAGTTCTGGACTGTTGCCAGAGGATTTTCACTAGTATATCTTCTAGCTAATAGATCTCTCGGGTCATATGATGAACTAAAACTGTTTCAGATCCATTGGTCAGTCACTTTACCAATTCAGGATCATATTAACAAAATGGCTTTTCATTAGGAAAGCTGGATAATTATGTTCTCCATTTTGCTGTCAGTTCTATACTATTTGTCACATTAAATGAACTAAGGGGTCTCAATGAACCATACTCTGTTCAATCAACTCTCTTCAAACGACTCTCAAACCTTTTTTAGTGTAGAGAACTTGTTACAATTATTAGTAACTCCCCATTGCCTTGCAGGGGATTGTGTTTGCAGCTTTGAAAACAGGTCTGCTCTGCAAGCCAGTTCTGGATGCCTCCACCACCTACTCCCTCTTTCCTGCACTTGCATATGTCTATCTACAGCCCGACACTCTTGGAAACACCTTCATTTGCCATGGCTAAGGTTGCCTATCTTGACAAAGCCAGTATCTTTCCCGGAATCATTGGTTTCTGCTGCTCAATGCACCAGTACTGCCCAGGATTCCAGGGGACCAGTGATCAGCAGCCACTGGTCCCTTAGGAAGAGAAAATGGTCTTTCCTCAACTCTGTCATACATTGTCATCTGGCCCCAAACTAGCCCAACTTGTGTACAGTCTCACAAAGTCTTACACAGTGTGGTGCTAAGGACTCAGCTGTCAGGAACCCCTGCAGTGAGTGCCCAGTTTCCTGCAAGGTGTTATGGTATACAGAAAAAGGTGGGGGACAAAATGGCAATGCAACAGGGATCTGGGATTCACAGAAAACAAAAAAGCCATAAGGTGGCCAGAACCTCATATTTATTGATCACATTTACATTGAGGAAAATAGTGAGGAGATTATCGGATGACTCAGAGGTAATGGTGCAGAGAGGTGGCAGGTTAATAAGAAGTCTGTCCTTTCCCCCAGGTAAAACCCTTTTTAAAATTACTATGCTGTTCTCAAGGAACCAGTATGTCTTCAACTGATGTAATCTTTTTTTCTTTTCTTTTCTTTTTTTTTTTTTTTTTTTTGTGGTGTCAGAACTTAGAACTCAGAACCTGGCCCTTGCCAGGCAGGCATTGTGCCACTGAACTATATCCCTGACTCCTGGATTCTTGCCCTGGAGTGTCACAGCATCATCCAACTGTTGAGACCCAAATGTGACCAAAGGCACATGGAGTTAGGTTTCCACGTACCATCGCCAGTTTACATGGCAAGATGCTAGGCCTCAGACAAGTCCTAATCACAATTTAGTTATGAAATTATTTTTCCCACAAAATTATATAGAATGACCCTTGACCCTCAGGCCCAATGCCAGGACCAGAGTGTGAACTGGGAAGAGATTTCACGCTGTGTCAACCTACCATTTACTCCCCGAAAACTCGTGGCCCCACCCCCTACCAAACGTCTCCCTCTTCCCTTCTCTGCCCTGATTGCATAATGAAGTCTCTCCATGACTTGGCTGGTAGAGACCCTGGAGAAAAAGCGCGGCCATTTGCACCTGCAGTGTCCAAATCCTGGCTCAAGACTCACCACTGAGGTGACCTCACCGTGTCGTCTACAGGTGCACAATGATGGACAGCATCCCCAGCCAGCTGCATTGCACTCTGTGACGACACAGGATGGGCACCTACAATAAGAGGTCCTGTATTTTCAGTGCCTTGGAACTGGGCAAGTATACCTGGCCAGTGTCTGCTCTGGGAACTCAACCCACATGAAACCACATCATCTCGCAACAGCAGAACACTAGGGTCAAAGGAAGGCAAGAGCTGAAATTTCCAGAGGTGAAACAAACCACATAAAAAAGGGTCAGGCATCAGAATAGCATAGAGTTCAAAACAGCAACTCTGGAAGTCAGGAGACCAAGGAACCAGGCCTTGAACTTCTGAAAGAAAGTGGTTACCAGCCCAGAATTCTCTGCTGGCCAAACCACCACACTAGAGGGAGTTTGGGATAAGACACTTTCAGACATGCTGGATTCTAAACTTCTACCTCCTGTGCTAGCTTCTGTGCTGTTGCCCTCCCCATTCTCTCTGTCCTTTACCCCACCCAGGCCCTGAGAGGGGCCTTTGACGGGTGGTGTGGGCCTGCTCCCTGCTTTCTTATATTCAGCTTTCGGGGACGGAAGCAGTGTCCTGTAATTTCGGATGCTCATTTTATCAGCAAGACAAAAGCTTTCCCAGAGCCTCCTTTTATCAGGAGGATAAAGCAGGAAGATCACAAATTTGAAACCAGGGAGGCTACAGAGTGAGCTACTATTTCAAAAACAAAACAAAACAAAACCCACTCATCTAAAAACCCCAGTCTTTCCATTATCAGCCCACATGGTCTCCCAGACGTGGTTCCAAGCATTTCCTGTTGACAGTTTTCAGATACCAAGTTAAGAGGCAGAAGTAGAGAGAAGAGAGAAGTTGAATTGTTTATTTTTTCTGTTTTCTTCTGGCTGGCAGAGCCACTTCCTCCTGCGACTGTCAGAATGTTTGAGAGGGTGACTGCTCCTAGCAGCACGGCTCTCATTACAGACCCACAATACCCTCTCCTGTTGCTCCCTCACACTTGCTGGGGTGACAGCTTTCAAGACACATCAGTTTCTAGACACATCACAGTTTTCTGTAACCTTTGAACTCTCCTCAGTTGCCTTTTTACATGGCTGTGTACTTCCTGTTGGAACCCAGCCAACATGCCTGCCATCACCACACTTTGTCAAAAATGACAGAATGGTTTGGTGTGTTGCCTCAGAACTGTGATCCCAGAGCTTAGGTCGGTGAGACAGAAGGACTGCTATGAGTTCAAGGCCAGCTGGACTACATAGAAAGACCTTGTCTCAAAAATAAATACATAAATAAAAAAGACAGTAAACCACTGAAAGAAAAGGCACCCTAAATAGAAAATTAAACTCCCCAAATAGAGCAAATATTGGCTCCAAAAAAACCAGAAGGTTTAAGCAGAGGAGAGAAAATGGAATCAATGAATATGAGATTCAGCAGTCAATAATATTTAATCAAACTATCAAAATTAGCTGAGCATAGTGGTACACACCTGTAATCCCAGAACTCAGGAGGCTGAGGCAGGAGGATTGCCGTGAGGCCTGCCTGAGATACACAATGAGTTCAAGGCCAGCCTGAAATGCACGGTGAAGCCATCTCTCAAAAAAAAAAAAATCATAAAATCGACATTAACAAAATATTGTTACTTAATTATATATCAGGTCAATGGGAGAGGCTGGAAATATATTCAGAGGTAAAGCAATTGCCTGGCACACACGAGGCCCTGGGTTCAGTCTCCAGCACTGCAAAATAAACAAATAAGAAAGATGCAGAGGCTGGAGATATTAGAGTTTATGTTTAACATGCCTGAAGCCGTGATTTAATCTCCTGAACCAAAAAAATAAAAAATGTGACAGAGTAAATTGGGGGAGCAGTATAAAGTATATAAATCTTCACTGTCCATAGCAGAAAGTGCATATACGAAGCTGGAGAGGCAATGCCCCTGTGAGCGTGTCCTTTAGATAAATTCCTAGATGACAGAAGAAACAAGCTGGATGTGGTAACCCTAGCTCTTGGGAGGATAAGGCAGGAAGATCACAAGTTCGAGGCCAGCCTGGGCTACACACTGAGGTCCTATCTAAAAATAATAATAACCCATATAAAAACTGTGCCGTCTTCCTATTATCAACACCCGTGGTCCCTCAACATGGTTCCAAGCACATCCTATAGACACAGTGTCCACAGACCAGACAAGCACCTCTCTAAATTCTTCTCTCCTTCAGTCCTCACCACCATCCAGCTCTTGGGAAACTCACAATTTAAGTCAGCTAATCAATCAGAGTTTAAACAGGGAGGGGCTCATTTTCTCACAGAACAAGAAATGGGGGGGGCAGTTGTTTACATGGATTCAGCTACCTGACAAGGCCAACTGCCCAATTCTGTCATTCTGCTCTTCAACTTCCTGTTCCTTTGGTCTCAGGGTGTGGTCTGCAGACATGGAGCATCAGCATTGTCTGGAATGTTGTTAGAAATGCAAGTTTTTACATCTACTACAAACCTATGAATCAGAAATTGAGGGCACAGCCCAACAGTATGTGTTTTGTTTTGTTTTGTTTTGTTTTGTTTTGTTAGCAGTATGTGTTTTAAGAAGCCCTTTGGGTGAATCTGATACACTCCAGGTTGAAAGTCACTTTTTGGCGTTAATCACCTCATGGTCACAAGATGGTCACCACAGCTCCAAAAATTACATCATTTTTCAGGGGAGGAAGAAGGAGAAGGAAGTGTCTCTAATTCGAGATGCTCATTTTATCAGTTTTCCCAGAGGCTCCCAGCAGATATTTCCTTAAGACTCCATGGCTGGCTGGACATGATTATGTAATCCTAGCACTCTGGCAGACTGAGGCAGGAGGGGAATCAAGTCTGAACCTAGCCTTGGCAACTTAATGAGACTTCATCTCATTTCTGCTAATGTAAGGATTCAGGCTAGCTGGTGACAAGAAAATCAATGAGATACAGAAATCTCTCTCTTGTTAGCATTGTTGCACTCTGTGGCACAGTCTTGGTTGTATTGCATAATGCTAAAAGAATTTCTTCTCATCAAACCCTAACAGGAGGGAAAAGAGGACTAATTGGCCCACTGGTTTGAAGATAAGTTGTTTTGCATTTTGAGACAGATTTCAGTGTGGACATTTGATATTGTGGCTGCTTTGATACCACTGCTTTGAGTGCTTTGGAGACTGAGGGTGTAGCTCAGTGGTCCAGTGCTTGCTTGGCATACATGAGGCCCCAGGTTTGATCCCTAGACTTGGAGGGGAAAGTTTGTTTTAGTATACACACTGCACACAAGGAAATAGCGATTAGTACGTGCAAAAGTGCAGAAAGGACAAACGAGAACTGTGGGTTGTTAAAGGGTCTGTGTGACATGCAGTAGGAGAAACCAGAGAGGGCAAAGGTCAGCATACAAAGAGGGTCATTTGTGCTTCACTGAGGTGGTTCACTTATTTTTCTTTTTATTGATTGCTACTAACTGTTGTACTGGGATTGAACTCTTTTTTTAATTTTTTTTTTTAATTTTGAGACAAGATTTTATTAGTCATTAAATTGCTCAGGGTAGGCCTTAATTATCAATCCTCTTGATTCAGCTTCCCAGAGAGCTGGGAGTAGGGTATACACTACCATACCCAACCCATTCATTTTCTTGACCCAAAGAGAAATCACTTCACAAAAATCACACTAAGCAGCCGTGCATGGTGGTAGTAACTTAGCAACTCAGCAAGACCCTGTATCAAAAAGAAAGAAAGAAAGAAAGAAAGAAAGAAAGAAAGAAAGAGAAAGAAAGAAAGAAAAGAACAGAGAAGAACAGAAAAATAAAACTGAAGAGGTTGTGGATACAGTTCAGTGCAGAGGCCCTGAGTTCAATCTCCAGTACCACACACACGCATACACTTGCAAGTGCGCGCGTGCGCACAAACACGCACGCACACACGCACACACGCACACAGCAACAGAATACAAAAATAAGTTTGTTTTAGGACAAGATACGCATTCTTCAAATGTCCAAACCGGTTCACCAGTGTTATTTGGGTTCTTTCTAATTAGGTCGCGTTTAAGAAGCTCTTTCGGTGTCACACACCTGCACTCTCCACCCAGGTAGACCCCACAGATGTGAAAGCACTAGCACTGACTAAGGTGAGCACTTCCCTTACTCACTGGCCCGCCGCCTGTCCTGGTGTGCTACACAACTGGCTGCTGCACACACAGGAAGTGGCTCAGATTTGCAAATCACCGCCCAAATTCAGTACTGCCCCAGCAACACCGCCTTCCTCTTGGTTTTGTCTCTCGCCAGGAAGCAGATGGGTCACGGTCAGTGTCAGCCCACTTTCGGGCCTCACAATCCTCCCTGTTCCCCGGGCCTCCTCGGGTTCTGCTGTGCTGCGTTGTGGGGTACTGCTACTGGAGTGCAGTATTGGGGTGCTACTGCACCCCGCCCCCCACACCCTGAGCTGCTCTCCAGCGAGGCGCAGTGGGCTCGCCGCACTTCCATGCAACTACACATCAGATGCCCCGCTGACCCCGCTGGAGCCCGCAACACAGAAACCAGTGGCTTCCTCTGGCGAGCTCGGCTTCCTCCGCCTGCTCTCTGGCGCTAACGACGCCTCGCTTTGGCCTACGTCACGCGATCCACTCAGCTCCCCCACCTGGGCAGCCATCGCCAATGCATCTGCTGGACCCCGAACCCTGGCCGCGCACCTGTGCCTCCTCCCGGGTGCGGGGTTCACCTGCCCCTCAGAGAGGGTGGGGTATGGTCCTGCTGGGAGACGGTCCAACCTGCCGCCACTTCCAACCAACTGCCAGCGTGGAAATACCGCGGCGGATAAAATGCGCCTCTAAGTGAATTTAGAAAGGAAGGGAAACTTAAAGTGCGGAGAAAATAACACTGAACAACTTGTGATGAGGACTCAAACTGAGTAGCACAGGTGCGACTGATGCCGTTTCCCTGCTGTGTGACTCCAGGCAACATACTTAAACCCTATGTGCTTTGGATTCATCTGTAACATGGAGATAAATACTTTCATAAATGCTTATAAAAATTACAAAACATGTGTATGAGAACTATCTGAGATATTGTCACGCTTAACAAATTGCATCTTTTTTTTCTCCAGTGGTGTGAATCAAACCCAGGGCCTTGTACATGGTAAGCAAGTGCTCTACCCCTGAGCCACGTCCTAGCCCCTATCGTTATTATTAACCATGAACAGCAGGCCTGTTTTTATCCCAGTTTTATTGGTGAGGTTGCAAATTTTTATGCACTGAACAAGACACCAGCGAGCTGAGTATCATAGCACATGCCTCAGCGCTCAGGAAGCTGACACAGGAAGATCACAAGTATGAGGCCAGCCTGGGCTACATAGTAAGTTCAAGGCCAGCCTGGATTGCATGGCAAGATCCTGTCTCAGAAAAAAAAGAAAAAGAAAAAATAACTTATCCTAAGGGCGAAGAGTGTAGGAGGATAGCTCGGTGGTACTTTCCTAGCATGCATGAGGCCCTGGGTTCCATCCCCAGAACCTTCACACACACACCACACACACACACACACACACACACACACACAGAGACTTTTATCATAAAGCATAAAGATTAGACTTTAACCATTATTTACAATGCTGACAAACTGAAGACATCAAAGTACATTTGAAAAATCTGACTATCTAAAAGATATGACTAACTGCCTCATGACCATTCCCTCCAAATCACCATCTTGCCGTGATCAAGTGTGGAAGGGACTTTTCTAGTAGGAAGAGAGGGGAGAGGAATACAGTAAGACAGTGGGCAACCCCAGGGCCTTTCATCTCCTTCCTTCCCCAAGGAAGCTACTCTGGCCCTGGGACCACCATGCACACACACTGCTCCTTCGACCATACTGTGGGGATGTTCCTGCCCGAGGCCTGGAAGTCTGGACCAGCAGCTGGTATTCACAGAAAAGAATCCTTTTTTTTTTTTTTTTTTTTTGGTATCAGGAATCGAACTTAGGACCTTACACTTGCCAGGCAGGCACTTATGCCGCAGAACTACATCCCTGGCCCAAGAATTCTAACTTTTAAAATTGTTTTGGCATTTTTCTTTTCTTTATTTTCTTTTTGGCACCAGGTATTGAACTCGCAACCTCATGCTTGCCAGGCAGGCACTTGTGCCACTGAGCTAGGCCCTTAGCTTGTTTTGGGTTTTTTGAGACAGAGTCTTGCTATGTAGCCTAGGATGACCTTGAACTCACTGCAATCCTCCTGATGAGTCCTGGAATTGCAGCCATATGCTACCACATCCGGCAAGAATTCTTATTTATTTATTTTGTCTTTTTTTTAAATTTTATTTTAAAGGGGGTAAAATTAAACACAACAAAACAGAACAGAACGGGACATAAGAAAGCATAAATTTCAAAGCTAGACAACCAGAGATCTTCACTATCTGTCATATTGTCTCTTGTTTTCTTCCAAATGGTTGTCCATATCTTTGCATATGGGGAGCTCATACTAAATAACATAGCCAATCTTTTCACAAGATGTGTAGTTCACTGGCTCCCACTTGCTGGGGGGGGGCACGGGACCAGGGACAGGACGACATGAGATGTTCCATTCTCAGCCTGCTCGCTGGCAGGCTCACAGCCGCCCCCCAGAGAGGGGAGGAGCTCCTTGTTCTCCTGGCACCCCGAGTCAACTGCATGGTGCAGGTCCCGAGGTGCCAGGGTCTCTCCCCTGCAGGTCCCTGCAAGTGTACCATACTCACCTGCTATTTCTTTCTGATGAATTGACCATTACATTTCCAAAGTTCTGAAATGGCCAACAGACCACAGAAAAAATTCTCTTTAGGCTCCTGTTTGAAACCAGCAGCTACAACAATCTGCTGGCCTTGCTTCAGGGCCAATTATTTTGTCTTTTTGAGACAGGGTCTCACTGTGCAGTACAGGCTGGCCTTGAGCTCACTTTGTAGCCCAGGCTGGTCTCGAACTCACAACAATCTTCCTGGCTCAGCCTCCCAAGTGCTGAGATTACAGGTGTGAGCCACCATGCCTGGCTAAGAATTCTAATTTTTAAAGTTCCGTTTTATCAACATAAAAGGCATAGAATAAATAATGCATACACACAAATTTTAATCTATTTTAAGTCATAAACTATATTTAATTATGGAAAGGCTCAAAAAGGTTGAAAAGGAAAGGAAATGGGAGTCTCCTCTAGAGCTTCTAGAAAAGAGCACTGTCCTGCTCATGTCCTGATTTTGGATCAGTGTCAACTGAGCTTCTAGTCACAGAGCTACAAAACAATAGATTTGACCCAGACATGGTGGTGCACACTGCTAAGTCCAGCAGTCTGAAAGGCTGAGGCAAGAGGATCCCAAATTTGAGACTAGTCCGAGCAACTCAGTAATTTAGCAAAACCCATCTCAAGATTTAAAAATTTTAAAATGGGGCTGGGGCTACAGATCAGTGCAAAGACTTTGGGTTCAATCCCCAGTACCGAAAGAAAAAAATTATTCTGTGTTCAGCCTCTAAGTTTTGTGATGCTTTCTCAGAGGAGCAATAGAAAATGAATACAGGTTTTGGTGCCACCAAATTGGATACTGGGAAGTGGCAGGAAAAATTTTAAAAGCCTAGATTGCCATGAACAGACTTTTAGCAGAAATAGGACTATTAATGATTCCACTAGTGAAGGCTGAGAAAGAATCTGGGGAGCATGGTAAAGAAAATATAAACCAGCTAAGAGAGTCCCTGAGTGTTGGTAAAGAGAATTGATGGAAATATGGATGTTAGGTCCAGGAATATAGCTTAGCAGCACAGCGCCTGCCTGGCAAGCGTGAGGTCATGAGTTGGACTCCCAGTACCAAAAAGAAAAAGAAATGTGGATATCGAAGACACTTACAGATGAGAAGGAAGTGCAGAACATGTTACTGGAAACTGGAGCAAAAATGCGATCTTTGTTACATGGAACAAAAAAAGTTAGAATTGTGCTTTGCGGTTATGTAGAAAGCAGAACTTACGAACCATGAACATGACTGTGTAGTTGAGCAAATTTCCAAAGTGTTGTATAGGGCGTGGCCTGGCTTCTTCCTGCTGCTTATAATAAAATGTGAGGGTATAGCATGCATTGAGAAAAGAACTGTTAAAATAGCTTGTTTTCAGAACTAGATAAGTTGGGGAAATATCAGCATATCCAGTTTGCAAAAGATGTTAAAAATGTCACTGTTTACTGTCAGAAAAGTACATGTTAGAGAAAAAGCTGAAGATATTGCTCATATCTCAGTGAGATCAAGAGGTCGGAGTAGTCTCTCACCGAAAAGGCCTTTGGAACAGATTGTGTGATTCTCATATCCCCTTGCCTACCACAATGGAAGCCAAAACTAGAAATGGGTTCTCCAGGGAAATTCTGCAAGGGAACCTTTTGTCTAATGGAGTGAATCCCCAGACACACATGGGAGTCAAAGTTGTTGACAATTTAATACCAGCAGAAGCACTGGAGCTTGGACTAAAAGGCATAGAAAGAATATGAAATGAAAGAAAAAGGCTGTAGGATCCCCCATATCCTGCAAGCAAGAAATAGGTTGATGAACTTACACAGTTGCAATCATGTGCTGTCTTTCATGAAGAAAGAATATCTCCCCTAGTGGAAGAGCTGTGAATTTGGAGAGCAGAGCCTCACACCACACAATCCCGTGTCTGGAAATCTGGTAGAATTTGGCTTCATTTTGAAATTGCTCAGGACTGACCGCTCTGTTTCTTCCATTTTCTCCTTCCACATGGGGCTGTTGTCCTATGTCAGTCCCACCACTGTATATAGGGAGTAAAGTTTGTTTTCTAGCTTCACACGTCCACAG